>JAQIWR010000206.1:0-25825 GCA_034695945.1 Glomeris hexasticha
TTTAAATAAAAATTCGCAAATAGGTCCTCAAGTCCTCAAGCTGTGCGTATGGCATGCCACTTGCACCAAAACGCGCTTAATGCCCAAAGGTGGCTTCCCTATTGCATATGCTAGAACAAACTCTCCATACTATAATTTTCCCCCTCCTAGCCTCTCTGCACAGGTCCAAAAGCACACAAACTTCAATCTGTTAAAACATTTGTAATAATTTTTTAAAAAACAAAACAAATTGAACTCATAGTTTTAATTTTAATCATTCTTTGTACAGTCCGAATATCATGGGGTGTTACAAAACCGTGTCAGTTCACCTTTATTTCAATCCATTAAAGAGTAATGGTTTTATGTTGAAAATATTGAATTGTTTGCATATGTGGTACCTTGATAGTACCAACTAGTTGACTTTCTATGGAAATTATGGCACCTTGTATAGTTACTGCTTTTCATTTTTAAAGTGCAAGTTGATGATAAAGTAACTTGATGTTGATTGAGACTAAACAGTGGTTAATAGGAGTTGACTGTATGCAGCAAGTTTTGTGTGAACTGTATGTAATAATTTAAGTTGGCACAATGTAAATAATATTCCCTGACAGAAAAATACCTTAATTTCTAATATATAAATATCAGTTTCTTCAATTTAAAAATTAATGATGAATTACAATTTATGGAGTGCTTTTCTCAAAAATCACCATTAAATTGAACTGTAATTTTTATAGTACGTACCTTTTATTAAGAAGTTGGCTGTAAAGTTTTACCTTGGTTTTACTACATTGCAGAAAGCTCTTGAAGCACTGGGATGGAACAATGAAGATGTCAGATTTGTAATGGAAGGAAGATTGCAGTACACGCAACTTACGGAGAACGTGTGGAACCGCAAGGAAAAGCCGCTGAAATTCATCCCGGTTCATGCCCTTCTAGTCACTTTAGGAAAGGTATGGATATACCTACATAAGCATATGTTTATGAAATAAGAAAACTCTGTTTAATGTATTATTATTTCAGCCAAATACCAATTATCGTCCGGATTTAGCCGATAGGGAACCACTTTTCCCGAGAGATACCGGCATACGGGAAGTGTCGCTGCTGCTAATCAAGGAGAAAAACAACAGATTCTCTTTATTAAGAGTAAGAGCAGTTTGCTTTCTGTATATAATGTTTATTCTAACTAATTTTTGTTCTGTTTTAGGATCCATTTCACCTCCATCTTTGCGTAGTGTCGGCAGATTCGGAATCTGAAGATGTGTTCGAAGTCAAGGAATTCACAACCAAAGACGTTTTGTTTCTCAAAGTAAGTTCGGTTGGTTGTTCCAGGTTGGAATTTTAAATAGTTAATATATTGATTTGATTGATTTTACATAGGCTGATGATTCGAAAGATTCGCAAGAATGGTTGAAGCAGTTGCGGTATCACGCGAAAGACCTTGGTTATTGGCGAAAGAGAAGGAATGCTCTTGCAAATATTATGATTAGTGGAATGGCTAGATGTTAATTCTATATTTGAACTGTGTTAGAAGCAGTGTTTCTGTTCTTGTATATCCCATCTGAATTTTGATTTGAAATTGTGTGGAAAACATGAGAAATATTCAGTGACTGGACAGCGCGCTGGTGAGGTTTTATCGCGGCATTGGAAAATCGTCTATTTTGTTATAGTAAAAGTATATATAGTATATACTATTCAACATTGTACAGAAACGTTCATATATTAATTACTTTATTGTTGTCATAGGCTGTAGTTGTTTGGAACTAAAGCAATCACTCGTTTGAAAATGTGTTGTTTTACTTTTTATTTCATTATTTTGCAAAGAATATACAGTATAATGTATATGTTACAAGCAATGTGACAAACCCAGCATGATGCTTATTCAATTCCTGTAGGTTGGTTGAAAAATTGTTTGAAATGTAAATTTCATTCGATCACAACTAATATTGTAAATTGTAGTTCAAACGGAAATATTTGGCAATTTCATGACCTTACTCATTAATTAGTACCTGATATTAATATTCCCTGACTAATTACATAATTTACTGCAATAGACTTGCTTTATTTTATTAAAAAACATTTAGCTTTTATAGAGAACATATATGCAAAGTTTTTAATATTGCCTTTAAAATAAACACTGAATTCAATCTCATTGATTCAATGGATGGATCAATTCAATCCAATTCAAATGTAGACATTTAATTTGATATTTCGATATTATTAGTGAAATTGCACTTGGGTACTTTATCAAATTTAAATCACTTTATTAAAGTTAAGAATTTAGATTTAAAGAGAACAGAAAAATGTTTTTCATTGTTAAGTTCGAGTTGGAAATATTGTTTGCAGTAAAATAAAATTGGAAAGTTGTGGATAATTTGCATTTCAAGATTATATTTTATAGCCTGTTGGCATTGGAACCCGTGCAACCTTCTGCACACAACGTGGACTCCATTGAGCCTTTGTTTGCGCATGTTTCCGTGTTTGACCGTCGGTGGCGCCCCGATCGTCGTCCGCTTCTACGTCCGCTGAAATTGATTTCGGCGCGAAATTCGAAATCAATTTCGCCCGTTCGATCAAGGTTCGATCGTCTTCGTCTAGGTTATCGCCATCACATGACCCTATTTTCATGCTATTGTTCATTCATTTGGTAATTTCGTCATAAATATGTATTAATTACGTAATTTCACCGTTATTTCTATTCATAATTATTGTTCGTATCGTAATTTCCAGGTCAGCGATCTTGCAATAATCGTTTTTACCTACATATCGACCGGTGGAAATTTCCGGAAGCCAAAAGGCAGATGCCAAAAGGTCAACAAATGACCCGGAAGTCATGTGATCTCACGTCTGAATTCAAATTTAGATAGAATGACATTTTTAACAATTGCAATAGTAGATACTTCATTTCCTTCCTGAATCGTATTTAATTATATGTAGGTGAGTGCAGCATTTTTTCATTATATTTCTTTGTTTGTTTGGTTTGATATATTTTTATTTATCATTGCAATTGCCAGTATAATTATTACTTGTTCGCATAATACAGTGCAAATTCTAGTTTTTATTTTAATGACTGTTATTCACATTGAATGAATAATATGCTCTGAAAAATTGACAAGTGTATTTGAAATATATTTTTGGCTAGGCCAATTATAATTCGTTTAAAATAAAATAAATCTAATGTCTAAATTAAGTTTATCTTAACTACACATAAATGTCATAACCTGTCTGCAAATAAGTATAGAACAAGGTTTCCATCAGCTTTATGAAATGGTTAACCTGTTTTACTTTTTATCCAGATCAAACTAAAAATATCATTTTTGTTAGTTTTTCACTTCAAACATGAATACCAGTTATATTTTACACAATGAAAGAGTAAGTAAATTCATGCCAAGGTCTGCTATAATACTAGTTTAGGGCTGTGAACAATTAATAAAACGATCCGGATTTTTAATTAATTAGAACAGCCCATTTATTTTTAATTAACAATTATAGTGTGACATTTTAATTATCTATACAACTGAAAAATCTGCTAATTAGCTCATTTGGGGTAAGTTAGAAGTTGCACATTGTGATGACAGAATGGTTTATTGATCAACAGTTATTTTTGATTTTGTTAGTAATTCTAAATATTAATTAATTTAACTTTTTTAAAATAACATTTTTGACACTAACATATGTACTTAAATGAAATCCCCATTTAAATAGTGATAATACTCGTATATACAACAAATATTTCAACTCTGCCTTAAAGCACTACAAAATATTTTGAAATTGTTTTCACAATGTACAATGTTTAATTTTTATTTGAAATTCAGTGTGAAATTTACAGTTAACATTGTGCAAGCAATGAATTTTATTTGTCTAATTATTGAGTAACTTTCATGATTTCCGGTTGCTGATGATATACTTCGTCCTTGGCAAGGTGTAATATATATTTCTAATGTTCGCAAACGTCATTCAACAATTTCATGATGGTATTTCTAAGACAATGTGAAATTTGGCATCAATATATTATACAGACTATGAGAACAATTCAAGGATTTTTAAATGCTACCTTTTTCACAGCTCAAATTGACCATTTCAAAATTATTTATGAGAATTAATTCGCCCCTTGACCCAATGGTAATTTGTCTATTAGATGACGTCACATTTAGTTTTACATTATTGCCTCTCAAATCGCAATTGATCGTGAAATACTATGTTAGGTATTAAATGTATTGATGT
This sequence comes from Glomeris hexasticha, assembly GCA_034695945.1. Classification (NCBI taxonomy): domain Eukaryota; kingdom Metazoa; phylum Arthropoda; class Diplopoda; order Glomerida; family Glomeridae; genus Glomeris; species Glomeris hexasticha. The sequence goes on from JAQIWR010000206.1 coordinate 4,201, forward strand.
TGAAAGAAACCAAAAATAAAATTAAAAAATATGGACGAAGGGGTACAGTGGGTCAATGCTGTACACTTTGCCACGTGGTAATTGCATTGGTATCAATGTGCAGAATATAACAAAATTTAGCGGTAAATTTTCCTAATTGAATTCAAACAGGTTTTATTTTTATTATTAGTACCCTATGTATTTGATTTAACTATTACCACTCTTGATATAACAGATAAAAATCTAAATAATTGTCAAGGAATAACTTTTCGTTGTTTAAAATGTCAAATGTTTAAATAAAATATTTGCAAAGTAATCACTTGTTTGTAATAATTATAACTTTATTATGACATGCGGCAGTAAAAGCAGATCACGTGACTAATAAGGCAATGCTAAAGCACTCTTATTAGGTAATATGTGAGGATATGTGGAATTAGCAAATTTCAAGGTTAAAATAATTACATATGCACTTTTAATGAATGGTGCAAAGTGCACATTGACCTATAATTATTGACAAATTGGGACTACTGTGTTTTCAAGCTCTGTACAGTTCAGAGGTTTTGTTGAATTTTTACAATGTTTAAATTAAAATATTAATTAATGAAGAGTATATATATGTAGTTGTGTATTTAGGTTAAACGTGGGATTTTATAAAAATTCCAGCACTAAATTGTTTTTTATTGTTCAAATATTAATGAAACCCTTGATGAAAAACCCTTGATGAAACCTTCAGGAACAAGTTGGGTGAAAAATGTGAAAAACATTGAAGCAAATAACAAGATTCTTCTGCTAAAAATATGGTAAGAAAAAGAAATGTTTTTGGTTGTTGGATTTCTGCGATTTTGTTCTTTTTACTATAATTTAGAGCTACATAATGAATGCACACTGGTATGTATGTACGAAATTAAGAAAATTCAGTTTTTGCATTAATAGAGTAAGTCACGACTTATGAAACACCTAATTATACTTTGGAATATAAATATTTAAATATTCTGTTGCATATTATTATCATATAATCCTAATGTACTGACTAATTGTACAGTACATGTTTGAAACACTGCAATGAGGAAGATTTAAAAGATAAAGTAACATGATTTTGTATAAGATCTGAGCTGATTGCAGCGCCACCAACGGACTCGTTTTCAACTGACATGGAAAATGAAAGTTAAAGGATGAATATTTTCTAAAATTATGCATCAAACTTGATCAAATTTTTAACTGAAATTTCCAACAATGGTAAGATTGTGTGTGCCAATTTAAATGATGATTATGAACATTTTTACTGCCACTTTGCCTCATTAAAAGTAAAATGTACTTTTTATGCTGGCCAAATTAATTGAGATGTTTTTGCTGAATGCAGAAGCTAATTATGCAGATTCATTGCTATTCGAGTTTAGTGTCTGTTGGCATCTATATGTATACGATCACTCTAACCAAGGCCATATTAGTTCATGGACAAAAGTGATTTAGCAAAGGAAGATAATTGCATTTTTAATTGGAAACAATTACAAAGTTCCGTTGTGTTGACATATATGCTATTTTTTCCCCACACATATACCAAATATTTTGCATATCTTTTCATACATGTATAAAGACTTTATATAAATCTTGTAACATAGAAAATCTTGACCTGGAATAATTGACCAGTTTTTATTACTAATTTATACTTTGAATTTATCATATGCAATGATGCATTGAAAACAATGAACTATTACAACATATATGTCTACATATTTATGTTGATTTAGTCAAACTTGCAGCACATGGTAAACGAAATTATATTTATATAAATATAAGTTAGTTGTACATTGAGAATTGAAGCTGTGCATTTTGTAGTACATTTTGTGCATTATGTAGTACATGTGCATTTTGTAGTACATGTGCATTTTGTAGTACATGTGCATTTTGTAGTAAATGTGCATTTTGTAGTAAATTTTGTGCATTTTGTAGTAAATGTTGTGCATTTTGCAGTAAATGTTATGCATTTTGTAGTACATTTTGAGCATTTTGAAATACATTTTATGCATTTTGTAGTAAATGTTCTTTGTAGTAAATGTTGTGCATTTTGTAGTACATTTTGTACAAACTGAGTTATTATACGATTTGCAAAATAACATTCCTGATGCAGCATTGAATATTATAAATCAGTAAAAAAAACAGTTAAAATCATTTTTCATCACTAAAATAATTGATGTTCCAGTAGGATATATAGAAACAATGGAAATTTTCTTCTAAAGAGCATGCATGTTATTTTTTAAGTAAAATTCTCAATTCTAGGGAAAGTATTTGTTGTCATGTTTTGTATTATAGCTGCAACAATGAACAATTGGCATGCATGAAAAATGAGAAATGACGAATGAAATGAACGGCAAGTTTAACACTAAATAGAAGTGACGTCTGAAGTAAATATGGAATTATTGGAAAAAGCCTTTCTTATTTCTGTACGTAGTCGTCATTCATTGTTCCATAAGTTCAAAGACTCTGCTTCAATTTTTTCGCTCATTCATCGTTACGTCATGCACTAAATATACTGTGTATATACTGATGAATAACTTGTGTACTTTCTGTACTATACAATATAACTTTTTTTCTGTACCACGCCCACATAGATATATGATTTTGCATTTTCAGTAACATTCTTTCATAATGAAACAAAAAGTTGCAATTAACTTTTTGACGTTGTATATAGATGCACAGTTCCCTGGCCTTGTTTCAACCATTTTTTCCCCCATCATTAAGTTCCCATTTGCCTACATCATAATTTTGAAATGATAACCACAAGCCACTCCTCCTCATCTTTAAAGCACACCCAATAGACAAGGCAACACACCTCTCTCTCTAAACATATGCACAGTAATTTATTTTTGATTTTTTGGGACCAGAACATCCGGGTTGATCTGCGATTCGATCAGAAATCAGTGAACTCCAGGAGGTGCTTGACACGATCAAAATTATTAACGAATCTTTAAGTGGCTTAATTTGACGATAAGACAATGAAAAATGGCTGCAAAGTGAAAACACTCGTGTTCAAATGAGTGTAGTTATATTCAGGTTTCAGTGTAATTTGTCAATAGGTACCATATCTCTCCAACTGCAAGAAAAAAGTCAGATATTTTTGTGAACTGGTTAACTTTCAGTAGATTCGGACAAAACTGCATCCATCTTAATTATTTACCCTTCTTTTGGAACACATTCTATGCGGATAAGGACATTATTTTCAATGGACTACTTCCAATGCTGCAGCGCCATCTGCAGTCGAATTGTCCCATGGATGCAGATGGGAAAACATTTCTATGCGCAGGTGACGCTGCAATAATGCACTACAGTATATCCAACCATGTAATTGATACAATGCTGGTAGAAGGTTAGAGACCAGTGATGTGCACAATGTTATTAGAGGGCTAGAGACCAGTGATGTGCACAATACTGCTAGAGGGTTGTGATGTGCACAATACTGCTAGAGGGTTGTGATGTGCACAATACTGCTAGAGGGTTAGAGACCAGTGATGTGCACAATACTGCTAGAGGGTTGTGATGTGCACAATACTGCTAGAGGTTAGTGATGTGCACAATACTGCTAGAGAGTTGTGATGCTGCTAGAGGTTAGTGATGTGCACAATACTGCTACAGGGTTGTGATGTGCACAATACTGCTATAGAGTTTAGTGATGTGCACAATGCTGCTAGAGGGTTGTGATGTGCACAATACTGTTAGAGGTTAGTGATGTGAACACTGCTGTCAGAGGTTAGTGCTGTGCACAATACTGCTAGAGGGTTGTGATGTGCACAATACTGCTGAGGTTAGTAATGTGCACAATACTGCTACAGGGTTGTGATGTGCACAATGCTGCTAGAGGTTACTGATGTGCACAATGCTGCTAGAGGTTAGTGATGTGAACAATGATGTCAGAGATTAGTGATGTGCGCAATGCTGTCAGAGGTTAGTGATGTGCACAATACTGCTAGAGGTTAGTGATGTGAACACTGCTGTCAGGTTAGTGATGTGCACAATACTGCTAGAGGGTTGTGTTGTGCACAATACTGTTAGAGGTTAGTTATGTGCACAATACTGCTAGAGGTTAGTGATGTGAACAATGCTGCTAGAGGTTAGTGATGTGCACAATACTGCTAGAGGTTAGTGATGTGCACAATGCTGTCAGAGGTTAGTGATATGAACAATGCTGTCAAAGGTTATAGTGATGTGCACAATCCTGCTAGAGGTTAGTGATGGGCACAATGCTGTTGGAGACCAGTGGTGATGATAACATTCCTTAAATTTTCAATGGTCGTCTATCATCATGTTGAACCACGGTTTAATTTCCAGATCTGCTAAGACAATGAGCGCCACCATGCGTTCCTAGAGGAAACTGATGTAACATTCAAAATATCTGGAAATGTATGGCACGTGTATGTCATTTCCTTGAGAACAACTAAGGTGTAACTCAAGAAATTAATAATTTTCAAACAAGATGGCCTTTCGGAATGAATCGAGTCCAATAAGATGGACATGACATAGCTGCTGACCGCTTGACCTCTATCCCTAAAACACTGCTGCTTTCAGTATATATATGTATATATATGTGTATTTTTTCCCTCTTCAAAACATGCACCCTGTTGAGCACTGTAAAATACTAGAACGTAATTTCACCTAACTATCTACTTGTTTTTACATCATCGAGAAATGTTGTTTTTGGCAGTTTAGCATCTTGATAACCATCTTGTCTGGACGCATTTGCACGAGCAGTTGTGAATGCTTACCACATATATAATAAGAAAAGGTTATTTCCCTTGTAAACACCTACACTATAACCAACTTTTGCTGTAACCTACAATTGACCATTGGAGAAATATGTGAAACTTTAAAAAAAATTCTGTAAAATGCGAGTTTCCCCCAAGTTAGTTGCATGTTTGGGTTATTTCTATGTTTTTTACTTCATGACATTCAAATCAAAATTAATTTAACACTATGTTAGATTCAATTGAAAACCCTTCTAAACTTTAGTGTATAATATATTTAAGCTATAGATAACAAGTAGTATAATAATTATATTATATTATTATATTTAATCAAAGCATAGAAACCCACATTTTAAATTTTAATGTTGCATAATTTGAAGACATTTTGGAGAAATGGCGCTTTGATTGTGTATATTTATGCCATTATGTCAAGTTGACAAAATGGCTGTCAAAAGCATTCAGTAAAACCATTGGTAAAACAACAATCTGCAACTTTTACAGAAAAATTGAGCTTGATATGCTATTAAAAGATGATTAATGGCGACATGTTACTGCTGGTTGCTTTGTAATATTTTTAATTAAACAGTATCCACACCAAACATAATTAATTGCATTAAATGATGAACAAATGTAATTAAATATTAAACAACTAATTTTCTTATTTGATAATATTGTGACAGGGGCATTGGACCGGATTTTAGTGAAAACTTGCACTCCCTAAAGGGATTTTTGTTTCGCTTTTATTTGACAAGTTAACTGACGGCTTGGTTTCAATGTTTGACTATGATGTCGGCCATCTTTGATAGGTGAAATATACGCAATAAAGGGATGTACAATTCAACTTTTAACTCTCTTTCCCTCTCTCCTTCTACCCACACTAAAGTCACGTTTGTTTCTCACGAATTTGAGCAGCAATGAATTATCGACTTCCACTGTGGCCCCAATAAACAGCTTCAATCGTACAAAACATGCTCACAAAAAACATTCCCCATTTGTTTTGTTTTCACATGTGAAAGTCTCATCATAATTTCAATACTTTGCAAATGTATCTTTTCTATGCAATCATTTCCTACATGCTCATTTCAACTGAATTTAAACCAATCACATGCATGTGCAGTAGCTTGCAGTAGTTTTCCTTTGATCTATTATATATTTTTAAAAATATCAAATAAAAAATATATAAATAATGATATTGCTGGAATGTATTATGTACTTAAAACATTCGACTGATTTTGGGAATTAAATACATCAACTTTACATTTTTATTTTTACGATTTTTGATATAAATTGAGTGTTTTTTTTCTATACAGATGTTTTGTAATTAGGCCTACTTCATAGGAATTTTAGCTTTGGTTTAAAAATTAAATCAATTAATAACTAGATATCTAATCATAGATGTAGTAAGCTATTAAATGATGTAATTTCAACATTTGTTCGCATTTCATAAGCTGAAAATATTTCCCCATATAGATGTTAACATACATAGTTTGTCATCAATTTTTTCCTTTTCTATAACAGCCAACATTTAATTACTTTTCATTTAGGATTATATCAGCTATACATATTTTTTTGTATTAAACTGCATGCAATTATTAGAACATTTTAATAAAACTAATAGTTTATAAGGAAAAATCCGGGTTTTCCATATGTATATAGGGGAGACCGGGGATGAATGATCCACGGGGCATTATGCACCAAACGACCTAGTGCTAAAACCAATGCTAAAACTATGTTTAAAAAAAACTACGATCTATAACAGATAATGCCCATATGCGTAATTTTCTTCAAAAGCTTTAGTTTTTCTTTAATTGTGAAGCAAAAAATGGTGCATTCATCCCCTGTCTCCCCTATCAATATATTAAGAGACATTGACATGTATAATAACCTTCGACGTATTTATATAAAGAAATGTCATAAATATCCAGAATACAATTTTACAAGCAGTATAAACACATAAAAATACTTTTAACCAGGTATAATAAAGAACAAAAAACTTTAAAATATTATTTAAAAACTAGAAAGGAAACTGTGAGGTGAATTTAAAATGGAAAACAATGACAATTTATAATTAGCATATTTATTTTCCATTTAATAACTGCCAAAACTGTTTGGAAATAATTTAGGGTTGTTTTAATTAATTTATATTTAGTATTCAGTAAATAGCCTACCCACATGAAAAATGTTTAGAGAGTAAATAAAAGCACGTTAAATGTTTACAGTACCCTGACATTAATTTTTTGGTTGGAAACATAATTTACCCAACATGATTGTGTGCAAGGCGTGAAAATTGTTAATACAGAAGCTGTGTTTGTGTGTTAGTGTAAGCAAAAGGTTAGAGTAGTCGATAAATTTCAGCATTAGTCTATACATTGGCCCTGACCTGACCCCAGCTGACCTGCCTTATATAAAAGTGGGCTTTGGTATAAGTGTTACATCTTTTTCTGTGATAGTTTTTCGGCACATTTTTGTTCATTTTAAATACTGTGTACTCTTTTGCGAACAGCTAGGTAGTTTAGTTTGCACGTGGACTCGTGATTATATGTTTTCTAATAATCAGCTATGTTATTACAAAATGAACTAACATCCTTCCTCTCATACTTTTTGAAACAAAGCCAGCCTTGACATGAATTTAAAAAGTTTACTATATACGTGCTCTCATATATGCATGTCAATAATTATTACCCCAAGTTCAAGTTTTGTGCAAACATCAAGTTCAATATTTGTCATTTGTGTTCTGCAAGTACATTTTTATTATAAATTATTTCATAAAGATTTATTTATTCATGATGGTCCCAATACAAAGTACAAGAACTGATGTTTGAAAAGCGCGCTTTTATCTTGCCCTCTGATTGTCTCAATTAAACCGGACCAATCACATTGCTGGAATCTGCTTCGCTGTTAAAGGTTAAATGGCACTGTTTTGTAAAACCCCATGATATTCAGACTGTAGAAAAAATGATTAATATTAAAACTATGAGTTTCTTTGTTTTTTTTTTTAAAATGTATTAAGTGTTTTAACAGATTGAAGTTTGTATGTTTTTGGGCCTGTGCAGAGAGGGTAGTAGGGGGAAAATTCACTGTCCCGGTGTAACAACCCGTTACAATACGACCTGCAGCTCGACCAGGTCAACCTATAAACTCACACACCAATTGGTTACAGTGAACAAACGTCTTTATTACGATAAAGATGAACACAGCCAACTGGCTAACACAAACTGCCCCACTGGGCTTAACATCCGATGAACATTCGGACAGGGTTACCCCTTACACGTCCGAGCTTCTATCCACAAGAAGGTGCTTTCTATTCAGCGTCACTTCTTTTATACCCAAAGTCTCAATCCCGAAGATTCCATCCTTCTGGGATTGGCCTCGCATGATGTTACTAGGCACATCAGCCATTGGGTAAATGCCGGGTGGTCTGATCCGTAGCCAGCCGTTTCATTGGCTGGCCGGTAGACTCCTCCCCGTCCGCGCCGGCCCCTTCCATAAGGGCCGCCTAGTCCGCACGGTACCGACATTCCGTTCCCACGGGAAAGGAATGTCACACTTCCTTGCCACATCCTGTCGGACGATTCCAACCGATGGAATGCAAGAACCCAGGGGAGAACGCCGGTAAATGGACCGGGTCGTTACACCGGATGTACATTTTGACAGTGTGAGGACTTTTGAGGACCTATTTTAGGGTACGTTTGCGAATTTTTAATAAAAATACGAATTGGTGGAAAAATTAGAAAAAAGTTGGACATATGCAAAGGCATGTTGTTCATGCACAGGAAATTTTTCAGAGAAATCGGTTGCAAGAAAATTACCCTGTCAGTTCACCTTTAATCACCATTTATAATTATGTAATTAGTGATATATTACAAACAAACGCCTTCATATAAATATGCTATACCATATTAGGGACCTGACAAAGTGTTTAATATGTACATTGAAATGACGTCAGGTGCTGTTTAAAATTAATTAATGCTACGTGACTTTGTCCATGTTCAAATGACTTAAATAACAAGTTGGGTAAATAATGTGGACATGCACTTGCATACTATTAGATTAATTGTTGAGAAAAAGGTTTGTTTCATGGCCACACCTAATTGGAAATATCTTTATTAACTTTTATGGTATTGTATAATGACAAAGTTGATCACCAATAGGTCCTAGAAAAACCCTTTCACCAATTAATTCCACATGAACTTACTGAGGTAGGTGTGACCATGGAATTAAACTTTAATTGAACAATTAACTATAAATAGATGCATATTGCAATAGGTTTTGGTTTCTTGGATTTCTATTTATTATAAGAAAGTAATATAATTTTAATTCATTTATGTAGGTGTTTGCATATTTAATTGTATTAATTTTTAACATGAATTGACATACATAAAGCACTATATTATGTACAATAGCAAATATATTTTTGTAAATGCCTGCATATTAGGAATTTACAATAGAGAATATTTGGAATTGGGCAATAAAAATAGACTGATAAATATCACAGTAGGTACGTCACATGTGTGAAATGTAGTATAGTGTCTCAACTCAAGGTTGCAGCGATTCACAATTGATTTCTTGCTTTATTGAGTAAACATTTAAACCAAAAAATCATTTCATGATGCAAAATTGATGTAACTTACTTAATAAAGTTAATTGATTTGTATTTTCCCGTATTTTTACTTGGGGATTATGTGATATTATTTTTTAACATTCTTTGAAATGTGCAATCTTGAGTTGAGACTCAGTATAGTTACCTACAAATGACTTTCAAGCATTTTAAAGATGTGTGATGGATTCATTAATTATTATTATCAGCCGTGAAGGACGCAGCTAGTGCATAGATAGATATTCATGAATAAATTAAGGTAAATTTGTGAGTAATTGTTCTTTTGGAAAGTGTAAAAACAGCTGTGGTTGTATGTAGTTAGTTGTCAGTCAACGATGCGGAAACTAATCACTTGGCATTTAATTCGCAAAGCATGAAGTATGCACATGTACAATGCAAAACATTTTTCTGTTTTAAATGTAGTTATGTATTCCTACTGTAATCAATCTCTGACAGTTATTTTTTCATATTGCCAAAACGATATTGAAATCGACCCTGATCCGAATCAAGTAAAAACAAGAAACCGATTTACTAACATTTATATTCTGACTCTACTTAACAAAAAGAATTTGTAAAAAAAAACTAGTGATTAATATTCCAGTATATATTTCGGAAATCCATCAAAATGAAAGAATGCATATATCATTTTTTTGAGAAACTTCCAAAAATGGTTTGGTCATTTTTTAATAATATAATCGTGACTTATGTGACCCTCATTTCAAGAATCAATTGTCATTGCACAAATGTTATTTATATGATGGATTTATCTTTGAAAAAATTTTATGGAATCCGGATACATATTATATTTCTGTATATTCTGTCCTTCCATTAAAATGTTGTCCTTAAAATTATGTTTTGCATGCTAATTTTAAAATACCAGCTGAAAATTTCATAATTTTGTTTAATTTTATTTAACATTTTTTTCAAATAAATTAATAAATTAAATACCTAATTCCATATAAAAATATCTAAAATAATTATCATCTTAGAATCTGATTAGTTTTACTTATTCTTATTTACCAGCTTGTAATCTTTTAACCTTTAATTAAAACCTGATTTTAAAAATAAATAAAGTTGTGATTTTTGTTTTTGTTGCTGCAGAATTTAACATTTTTAACAAAACATTGCCTAATTTTAAAAGCTAGTTTTGTGCATTTATATTTATAACTGTATATTCATATTCACATTTATTTTTAGATTTTGATTTTCAAAATGTAGTTCATTGTAAAAATAACCTCAGCTGAAAAGTAAACTTATTGTAAATTTGTGAAATATTATTCTAATTCACATTTTTTTCTTTTAAAGAGTTTATTGTCCTTTAAAATTTTCCAACACCAATTTTTTATTTTTTATTCCAACCTTCACCCTGGTTATTACTAGCAAGGAGGTACTAGGGTTAATAATTCGAAAGATTAAAATAAAAAACTATTTGCACCCTTCAACTATAAAACCAAGCATGCCTGTGGTATATTTACAGATCCTTCAACTGCAAATTTAATGTTGCACTTTTATAATTTCGCTGCTCTGCATAATAATAATAAAAAAAAAACAGACAATTTTGAAACTAAAAATATTCGACGGTTTGATCTTGTACATTATTTTACCTTTTGCCTTTGAGCTTGAATCCCATTACATTTGGCATTTTGATGGGCACAAAACATAAAAGCGAAAATGTGGTGTGTATGTGTGTGTGTGCATGGAATAAATTTTCATGTCATAAGTTTCGTTTTTGAACTTGGCCGCCATCTTGGCCAAAAAATTTCACCTCGTTGATGGGAAATTGCTTCGAGGACCTGTAATTTTTTCTCCACATTTTTCTACAAAATTTAACTTGTAAAAACTCGTTGACAATAATTATGGTATACGTGTTGAAGTACTACATAGAAGAAAGTTTGAAGTTTGTGTTCACCAACCTTGAATGGTTTACAGGTGGGATGGCATTTTCAAGTCATTGCCTAATCTGTGCAAATAGAAATTGTTTGATTTACAATTAAATACCATGTGTGATGTAACAGAAAACGAGAAAAAAACTAACCAACATTCTTACATACTTATTGCAAACTTCTGTAATATTTCTTTAACTTTATGCACCTAGTAAAATTATTGTAGGCCTATATATACCAGCACATGTACATGCTAATAACATGCTTCCAAAAATGTACAGTACACTAGTCACGTCCATTTAACTTTAACAAAACAGGAAAAACGATTTGCAAATGCGGAACTGTTCTGCATGGTTATTTATATGTATTCCTGAAGCAAATATAGTAACTAATTGTGGCTAAATTAGATATTTGCTGCTTTTTAATGGTCGTTAATTGATAACTGTTACAAAATGTTGAACGTGATAATGTTAATAATACCATCATCCTAAATTGTGTATTGGACTTTACCAAATTAATTTTAATATATATGATAGAAAAATTACCAATAGACATTGAAAAGTTTTAAGAAAATGTGAGTTTAATAAGCAGAATAATATAATGCATGAAATTATGGATCACTTATTACTTTACTTACTTGCTTAGTTACTTGCTTTGTTACTTAGTTACTTGGATATTTAGTTAGTTACTTAGTTACTAGCTTACTTCGTTATTTACTTAATTACTTAGCTATTTAGTTAGGTACTTGCTTGCTCAGTCACTTACTTATTTACTTAGATATTTAGTTAGTTACTTACATACTTACTTACTTTTCTTTGTTACTTAGTTACTTAGATAGTTAGATAGTTACTTAGCTATTTAATTACTTACTTGCTCGGTTACATACTTAGTTACTTAGCTATTTAGTTACATACTTGCTTAGTTACTTAGATATTTAGTTACTTAGTTAATTACATACTTACTTAGTTACTTAGATATTTAGTTAGTTACTTAGCTATTTAGTTACATACTTGCTCAGTTACTTATACTTAGTTATACTTAGATATATTTAGTTACTTAGTTACTTACATACTTACTTAGTTACTTAGTACTTACTTGCTCAGTTACTTACGCAGTTACTGACTTAGTTACTTGCTTTGTTGCCTATATAGTTGCTTTACTTACTTTACTTGCTTGCTTGCTTGCTTGAGCTTACTTACTTTCCTTACTTCCTTATTAACTAATTCACTTATATTTGCTTTATTAATTACTCTTATACAATTATTTATTTATTGAAATAGTATATATTCAAGTCATTATTTATTCTTATTATTGTAGTGTTAGTTATTGCAGTCAATGTTCGAAATTCCATTGTTTAAAAATCAAAATGGCGAATAGCAACGCCATCTTTTGGCACAGATTATTGCGACCATGATGCCCCTTAATTTTAAACTTGCCAATTTTTAATTCCTGTATATGCGTGTTTAGTCGTTGCGTTTTTAGTAAATTTAATGTATGGCAATTAATTCAACTCACGAATTTGATTATGTAATATATACGAAATAAAGGAATGCATTTTAAATGGCGTTTTGTAGTTGTTTGGTTTCTGTCCATTGTCTGCAATGTGTGTATGTGCATGGTTTACTTAAAGTTGTTGCAACATCAACACAACTTGTTTTTTTTATAAGTGCGATTTATACCTGTTAAGATAGTTGAAGATGAATGAATGTCTGACATTTATAACTAATGAGATGGTAATGAGGTTGCGCCCATTTGACATTTACTGTTGACGGATATATCTAATATAACACATAATCATGCATCTCAATTTATAGTTTCCTCTATGGACGCTATATTATGTAATATGCAATGGGATTTTTGTAAACCTGTATTTCCCCACTTGAAATGGGGTACTTTTTTATTTTAATGATGCCATCTTTTACGCTTCATTGCGACTTGCTTGGCATTTATGTATACAGCTTTTCCCAGTATTATTAGCTTCCATTTATAAACTATTGCAGCAATTCTTTTGGACCCTTGTGACGTAGGCCTACTAAACTGTGAGCACTATTATTGGTGAAAAACAAACAGGGAAATCCACTTACTATATTTGTATTCAGTGACGTGTGTATAGTTATGACTTGTGAATTTAAAAAGATGTGGACATGATTAAATAACAACTCATTTTGGAGGGTTTTGTATAAGCAACTTATCCCTGTAAATATTTCATATGAATTAATTTTAAGCAAAATGAAGAAAATGTGATATGCAAGCAAAAGTTCTATAAGGGATTACATAATTAGTGGAAGTGTTAAAGGTGAAATGACAAGGTTTTGTAACACCCCATGATATTCGGACTGTAGAAAGAATAATTAAAATTAAAACTATGAGTTCATTTGTTTTCTTTTTAAAAAAATTATTAAGTGTTTTAACAGAGTGAAGTTTGTGTGTTTTTGAGTCTGTGCAGAGAGGAGTAGGAGGGGGAAATTTCAGAATGGAAGTGGCATGCCATACGCACTGTCCCGGATGTACATTTTGACAGTGTGAGGACTTTTGAGGACCTATTTGCAAATTTTTATTTAAAAAACGAATCGGTGGAAAAAATATAAAAAAATTGTACATATGCAAATACATATTGTGCATGCATAGAAAAGTTTTCAGAGAAATTGGTTACAAGGAATTTACCCTGTCAGTTCACCTTTAAGGAAAAATATTAGAACTTCATGAAAACGTTTGTCAAATTTATAATAACATGAGATAAAATTACTAATTATTTGACTGGTAATAGTTTTTTACCAAATGTTTTAACACTTGTTTTAATTTTTTGCTTTTAGGCCAATTTTGTGAAAATTGCAATTTAGTTTCCCTTAGAATTGGGCATATTTCTTCACAAAAATATGTGTCAATGTACTTATATCTACACACTGCATAACAAAAAAAGCAAACATATATATGATGCACTCTTATTAGTGCCAAATAATAGTCTTTGAACATACAGAAAATCTTACAAGTCACATTTCCTCCATATTTTTCTGTTCATATTAAAAAAATGCTGTTGATATAGTAGGCCTAACATACTAAAAGTGTAAGTGGGTCCCCCTGCAAAGCTTCTTTTGAGTGTTCATGGATAATAATAACTTTAGATACTAAATTCCTACTTTGGGGACTATACTGAGGGGGCCAACTGTTGTACTTTTAGAAAGAAAGAATACAAAAAATGTGTGAAGCATAATATATTTTAAAATCGATTGTTGAAGAAAGTGTTCCTGTAATAAGTTCTCTTTTTTATGATTGTTACATAAAAGGTCAGATTGGTGTACTGTATTTTTGCAGGTCGTCCAGTGGTTGGACCTGTATACACCTTTCTTCAGTGTATAGTAGTTAGTTGAGCACCTGCTGACCCCAATACCCACTATCCCACTGTTCATTCTCTTCTTCTCCAATCTCTTCTTCAACTGATATGCTTTCTTTTTCTACACATTTTTTTCTTTAAACACGCATACTCAACACCCATTATTATCATTATATTATATATATATGAATTCCTTGTTTATGTTTGTCAGGTAATGCATACAAATGCATACTTTCTCAGTTCAATTGCCTGTTGCCTGAACTGAAAATTTCATTTTCCAATTGTATTTCAGCAACCCAGAAATCAACTGCTCACTCACTTCTTTGTATAGTAAATCTATACAATAGGCGTTGTCACTTTAATTTTCAGTGATATTTTACGAGTTCAGTGTCTGAAATGCATGGTAATTTCAGTGAGGAAATGAAATAATATGATATTATACTGTAATTTTAAAATGTATCAGGGTTGCAACCGCTTTGGTTATGTGTCAAATATTATTAATTTATTGTACAATATTTCTATTGTATATGTACTGTATATCCAGTGTTCATCATCATTTTAGAATTACTTAAAGAAGTTTTTATGCTGAATGTAATGCTGAATGTAATGTAATTTTAACAGTTTATGGTATTTTTCAATTTCAGGGGTTATGGAAAACATTTTTGCATATGAGATTTGCTGGTTCGCTGTGACCGATGTTGCAGCCTGGATAATGGCTGCTGTAGTTCGCTGTAACCGAGGACACTGTTGCCAATTCGCACTCTTGCATTGCACACCGAGAAAATTTCAAAAACCTCTTTGAATTTACTACAGAAATTATTATTACAGAAATAATTATGGAATTTATGTATTTTTCATATACTGACTATAGTGTGTCTCAACTCAAGGTTACAGCGATTCACTATATTGATTTCTTGCTTTATTCAGTAAACATTTAAACCAAAAAACTTTTCATGATGCAAAATTGATGTAACTTACTTAATCAAGTTAATTGATGTGTATTTTCCCATATTTTTACTTAGGGATTATGTGATATTATTTTTTAACAATCGTTGAAATGTGCAATCTTGAGTTGAAACTCACTATATATATTTATACCGATATGGAATTTTATATAGTGTACTTACAAACTAAACTCTTTACAACATACATTGAATTTTAATTTAGAGCAAATTTAAGCATTTCCCATTTATCAGTCACATCATATTAAATTTACATTACAAAATATGACAAACGTATTAAAAATCAAAATTAATGACAATTGAATACTCTCAATTGACCAATGTTAAGCATCCCCAAGTTGAAGAAAAAAACACTTTGTGCATGTTATCTAACTTTCAATAAATTCCAAACTTTTTTCGTGTTAATTACAAGAATGTGATTATGTAACTCTTTCTCAAGTTTGATAACAGGTCACCACACATACATTTTTCCACGAAAGAAAGCAGTGATAACCTTTGAGAAATGTTGGAAAAGTGGTCCTCGTTCTTTAGTTGCAGTTGTATAATCGTAAAAAGAAGTGTTTCGTGGTCATATAAGCAATGAATGATGCGCTTGAGTGTAAAGTAAAAACGCATACGCAGTGTATAAAGGTAGGTATACACAACAGTAATGTGTAAAAGCTCAAGAGATGTATACTTCTGCTTGCTTCTGCCTGTGGTAACCTTGGCCGAGTGAGCGCCGATTCTCTCATTGGCCAAAGCTGCTCTCAAATCGTCAGACAGCTTCAAAATCTGAACACACATTCGCCGCCACCTGCACACCACCTTTACAAGAAACTTTGCCACAAGAGAAGATCAACTTTCTCTTACATGAAAGACTCTTCCACATGCACAACACTCAAGTTGTCAACATCAAAGCTCCAAGGATATTTATTGATTGTGGTGCGTTTTGTAATCAGCTCCTGCTATTATTGAATTCATAACACTTGCTCTAAATTGCTCCAAAATTGTTTTAAAAATTGTTTTAAAACTCTAAACTTGCTCCAACTGATTTAATCTTGCTCCAAAGCTCTAAACTTGCTCCAAAGTTGATTTAATCTTGTTTTAAAACTCTAAACTTGCTCCAAAATTGATTTAATCTTGTTTTAATACTCTAAACTTGCTCCAAAATTGATTTAATCTTGTTCCAAAGCTTTAAACTTGCTCCAAAATTGATTTACTCTTGTCTTAAAACTCGAAACTACCTCCAAAACTGATTTAATCTTGTTCCAAAGCACTAAACTTGCTCCAAATTTGGTTTTATCTTGTTCCAAAGCTCTAAACCTGCTCCAAGTTTGATTTAATCTTGTTTTAAAACTCTAAACTTGCTCCAAAATTAATTTAATCTTGTTTTAAAACTCTAAAGTTGCTCCAACTGATTTAATCTTGTTCCAAAGCTCTAAATTTGCTCCAAAATTGATTTAATCTTGTTCCAAAGCTCTAAACTTGCTCCAAGCTTGATTTAGTCTTGTTCCAAAGCACTAAACTTGCTCCAAAATTAATTTAATCTTGTTTTAAAACTCTAAACTTGCTCCAACTGATTTAATCTTGCTCCAAAGCTCTAAACTTGCTCCAAAATTGATTTTATCTTGTTCCAAAGCACTAAACTTGCTCCAAGAACCCTAAAACTTGCTCCAAAATTGATTTAGTCTTGTTCCAAAGCTCTAAACTTGCTCTAAAGTTGATGTAATATTGTTCCATAGCTCTAAACTTGCTCCAAATTTGGTTGAATCTTGCTCTAAAGATCTCAACTTGCTGTGATATTGCACTAAATTTGCTTTAAACATGCTCTACAGTTCAAGACTTGCTGTATTTTTGGTCTAAACCTGTTGTATTCTTGCTCTAAATTTGCTCTATACAGCTCTAACTTTGCTCCAACTTTGATTTAATCTTGTTCCAAAGCACCAAGTTTGCTGAATACTTGTTCCAACCTCTTCTAACAATTTCTAATTTAATTTTTTTAAAAGGTGATTCCATCGAAATGTGACACATCATCTGCAAGAATTCCTACTAGAGAAATCTGACATTTCACTAAATCATCAAGACTGAAGAGCCAGGCTGCTTCCTCAAGGAGTTTCCCCTTGTAACACCCTATTTTGGGTAATTGGAAAAGCCTGAAACAAGTGACAGTGTGACTTGAAGAAGTAGGAGGAGCACAGTGATAACCGGTTCGGAGTGGAACTTTTTTGAGTAGCTATAAAAACTGTTGGGAAACTTTTCTCCAGCATCTTGTCATCATCTGCATCTTGATCGCAACTTTTTTGTGTGCTCAGTGAGGGTGAGCTTTCCTGCTTGAATTTTTGTGGACCAGGATTTACCTGCAAATCTTTTGTTTAATCCTCATTTTCCTCCCAAGAACTTGGATCATCTCAACAGTGAAATATAAAAGATCAACGTTTGTGATATAAAAGGTAAGAGTTTAAATGATACTTTTTACTATTTGTTTTAACATGTAACATGTACTAAGTAAGTAGAGTTCACTGGTAAGTGCAAGTGTTTCACATCCGCTTTTAATGTGCATGTGGAATTTAGGTGCACATTATATTTAGCACCTTTTGTGCATTCACTGGGTTTACTTTGGGACTTAAGTACCTTGCTGTGGAAAGGAAGAGTTATTATTAGGTCAGTAGTCAAGTGGAACCGTACATCTACAAGGTTACCACTTACCTGAAATATAATTTTTACATGAATTCAGGGAAAACAGATAAGACAGGAATTTGGAGAATATTTAGTATATATGTCATTGTTGTAATTAAACATGTTAAGTTGAGTGCATTTTATTTGAACCTTCAAAAATATATTGGTTTATATGGGAATAGCTTTATATGAACTGGTCATCAGTGTAATTTTAATATATTTCATATTTCCAAATATAATATACATGTTTTCAACTAAGTAATTTAATTTATATTAAAAAAAATTACATGTATTTCGATACTTATCCTTTTGTATGTAAACAAAAATAAGGGAATTCCCAAATGTATAAATTGTGGTACCCTGACCTGGATTATTCAAAATTCCTAACCAATCATTTTGGTTTTTAAAAATATTTTTATCACATTAAAAATTATGAAATATTTAAATGTAAAAATATAGCTATTTGCTAACTTAAAAAGTGAAATAATTCATAAAGTAGGATTATTGTTTTAGGTATTACTATACATTGTGTAACGAGCCCAATTCACAAATATTGCAAATTAACATTTCTGGGAAAGGGAAGAATAATTGATTTATTATTTGTTACATGGGGAAAAGATTATGTTTAAAAGTTGCCTTTACATTTCCTGAATACTAATTTCATGTTTTTGCAATGCTTATATGAAACTGAAGCAAAACCTTGTATTTTTTCCTTGTATAAACTATGGACATGAGTTTGTTCTCTGTTAATCATCCATTCACATCACTGCCATATTCATTTACTTACTGTATTTCTGTATTGTAAAATTGTAAACGACCTTGCTGCTGCCTTTAACTTCTTACTTTCCCTTTTCCAAGAAATATTACTTTTCAGAATACGTATATAAAAATTACAAACATTTCCTAAAATATGAAATTCTATCCATTTCAATTTAAATTCCTAACATGAAAATACAAAGTATTTTTGCAAGTAAAAAAGTAACTTATGACATTTACTACTTGCATACCTAAGAACAATTTGGAAACTTTCAAATGTAGGTATCCTAGATCTGAATGAATATAAATTTCCCAAACTTCCTATTGTTTTTTTTTTTTTGCTTTTTGTTAAGGAAGTTGTGTTTTGAAATTTATGTAATTTATGTAATATATGTAATATATGGGAGTTTCCTTTTTATGCAAAATATATAAAATCTAAAAATGATTATATTGCACATACTTCTGTATATACTACTGTATGCAAAAATATCTGAACATTGTATGAAATGTGGTCATGTTATTTTAATGCAAATTATGTCCCACATTTTTCCCAAAACTGAATGATAAATTTCAGTACAGGATTGTATAACTTTATACTACATACTGTATATAGATATTTTATATTGTATAGCAAGGTAGAGCAAGAAAATACCTGATAAATATTGCATCATTCGGAAATTCTGAAATGATGCAGAACCTGTTGCATGCAATAATTTTGCAATACGTAAAGAAATTTGTGCTCAAATCTGAGTTAGTGGCCCAGTAGGTTAAATTGTAATAAAACTCGGAAATAGTTTACAATTCTGTTTAACTTGTTGATTAACACGGATATAGATTTTACATTTCTGTCTTCCTTCTTCAGGTGGTTCCTTGAGGTGGTTCCTTGAGGTGGTTCCATGAGTAGCTACATAGTTGAATTTATTTTATTTATGGACAACGCTGTAGGCCTGTATATATAAGTGCCATGGTCGGGGAAGTACTTTTAGGTGGTTTAGGTGGTGGTGGTGACCTCCTGAAACACCCAAAAACAGAACCGATTTTTCTTTCGTTTCATTTCCTAGTAAACTGTCATATTGTTCAGTATAAGTAGTAGTAGGGCTAGGCCACGTCCTTTGAAAATATTTGCCCATCCTTTCATTTTTTCCAACACATACAAGTATACATACTCATTCCATAAAAATTGGGCTAAAGCAATCACCAATGACGTCATGCCACAATGATTGTACACGTCATAAGAATTTTTTGAAACTAGATTTCGGTGTCATTGGAAATTGATAATTATACAAGTGTTAGAATTGGCTTGAAAACATGATGAAAAATGCACTGATTTTTGTCATTATCTGTGCCATATAATCCAGAATACACACAGCTTTTAAATTTTAAAAATCACTCTGTATTTGAATTTTAACATGAACTATATATAACATTTGATAATGATTTTGAAATAATGATTTCCATAATTATGAAGATTTATAATCATTTGAATATACCTAAAAAACGAAAATATATTTTTGAATTTGTTGTCAAGTATGGAAATAATTTGTGGGAATTTAAGAGTAACAGGGAAGTAATTTATATGTTTTGTGATGAAATGTTCATGTCATGAAAATTCGTGAAATATAATTTATAATGCAACTGCAATTTTTGCCCTGTTGGGTATAATTTAAATCTACTTATATTTTTATATTATATAACTGTGTTAACTGGCGTTTTCATTTGAGCAAAATGAAAAATATTGTCAGTACATTATGCTTCCTGCATGGAATTTGCATATAAACATTTAATGTAAAGTAGTCCTAATTATTTAGTGGAAAATAATATACTTATTTTTGGTTTATCTAAGTTGTGTTACATAATTTTGTAAACTTAACACTCGCAACATTCGCTATTTTAATTGCATAATTACAGTGAAAAACAACTTAATTGGACTTTTACTCCCATTATGCACGGATGTCCCAGTTCATTGTTTCAACTTTTGAGTAGTTTCAATTTTTGCCACTGGTTGCGTGTGGCGCTGCTTGTAACTTCTAACCGAATCGGATTTGTTGATTGTCTTGCGATTGGCTAGACTTTCTCTTTTCAAAAAATATATAGAAAGAGAAACGGTTAACTGTTCACTTTTTGCATGCTTTTTCTCATAATTTCACTCATATCTTTCTTTGCTGTGAGCAACAACCTGATGTGAAGGGAAAAAATTCTTTGTCACGCACATTCAAGGAACATTCAAATAATTTTCATTTTTTACATTGCCAATCTAGACCTCAATGTAAAAATGTTAGTCATGTATCTAGACATATTTCATTTTCCTCAGCTGAATTGCTTTCATTAAATAAACACATTTATTTGTATACAATATTTTGACTTTGTGTCATCTCATTTATAACAAAATAGTGAATGAATTCATGCTGTGATTTATTTTCTTTTGTTGGAAAATATAAATATAAATATAACCTGACAACATTGAAATGATTTAATATTACAATATGTTAAATTCACAAATTTGCTCCTAGATCGATTTCCTACAATGTTGGAATAATTCAGGAATGAATATTGAATAATGAAAATATTATTTCATTTTATTGTTATTTCTATATAATTGTAATCAAATGTCCTGTGCTAAATTGAAATTCCCAGCTGATTTTATCTCACTTAAAGGTGAACTGACACGGTTTTGTAAGGTACCCTGAAACTTAAAATACTTGCAGAAAAGTCATGAAGAAAGCAAG
>JAQIWR010000207.1:0-25751 GCA_034695945.1 Glomeris hexasticha
GCGCAGTTTGTTGCAGTCACATGATATGAAGGGCCATAGGGCGACAAATACTCTCCCCTATCATCCACTCTTGATACCACCAAAGTTCAAAAGATGCTTGCAGCAGACAGTAAATGAACTTCAAAGGAAATCATTGCTCTTTCATATTCATCTAAATATAAACTTTGAAATATATTTGAATGGACAGCTATAGAGTGTTTTCTCATTGACATACTGTAAACTCTGTTAATTAATTTCATGGCGACGCCATTTTGCAAGCAGTTGGTTCGTGTAGTATTTTTTCCCCAATTTTTATTTGCATTTGCTTTGTGAAAACTCCAACAGATGCTATTTTGTGTGTGACTCATTGTGGGTCTTTTTGGCTTTAGGGTTAAGTAATTTGTCCGTTATATAGCGCCCCCTGGTGAGTATCATAAGGTCACTGGCCTTTGCCTTTCATCCAAACCCTAAAATGGCGTTTGGAAGCTGGATGCTGGAAAAACATTTACCTTTTGCCATAAAAATTGGAAACATTTTGCGATTATTGTGCCAAAAATAGATACACGTGGTTTTTGCAACCTTTCGGCCATATTGCAAAAATAAAAATAAAATCTTTGTCTATTATATTGGAGCATATTAGAATATTTGAAACTGCACGTTTGACATATAATTAGATAAATGGTAACACATTTTTTAATTCACCGAAATATTGCGGCGCCAATTCAAGGACATCATGCACTTGTAACAAATATTTTAAATGTCTCATGCATTACCAAGAAAAAGAAATGCTGTAGTGATAGGCATTTTTCTATTGTATGCAAATATATATTATCTTTGGGTAAATAATATTGGGTATTGATATAAAATACTATGAAATTGCTATATATGTGCTCAATAAATTATTCAATTCCATAGTTCTGGGAAAATATATAACAACCCATCAATAATAAATTCTATTCAAAACTATGCAGAGCTGGATCAGGAATGTGATTATGCAAATATAAGTAATTTTCGTCAAAAAATTGAGTTGAATCGTTTTGTGTGTGTGGTGTGCTTCAAATGTAATCCAGAGGCAAAAAATGGTGTATAATATCCCATTGATGCAACATTGCATCTGGTTAGTGGTTATTTCTGCATTTTTGACCCACCCAGTTCATTGACAGAGTTTGTATGATATGTGATTTTTATTTGTTACTTCTGGAAATAAATGAGTCAGTGAATGAATGAATGAATGGATGTTTGTTTTGCTTGCTTTTCGAAGGAATTTGTTTTCAAGTACAGCGGACAGAAAATCGGGCAACAAGAACCTCACGTATTCGCAATTGCCGAAGCAGCGTACCGAAATTTGAAGGAAGACAGTGCGAATCAATCTTGCGTTATAAGTGGAGAAAGTGGAGCTGGCAAGGTAATGGAGAAAGGCACGCATGATGCATAATACATAGCGTAACGATGATAAACGTTGCCATTATTCCAGACGGAGACTACCAAATTCATACTGCAGTATTTATGTTCCATCACGAGCAATGTGTCCACATGGGTCGAGCAGCAAATTCTCGAAGCCAACACTGTCCTAGAGGCATTCGGTGAGTATATTCTTGTACATACACACCTGCGTACTCATAAATAGTTATGCACCATGTTGGATTGGACATTCAGGAAACGCAAAGACCGTGCGCAACGACAACTCGAGTCGCTTCGGCAAGTTCATCCAAGTGTGCTTCGATAGGAAGTGCCAGATCAAGGGCTGCATCATACAAGATTACCTTCTGGAGCAATCTAGAATCACATTCCAGTCTCCTCACGAGAGAAATTACCATGTTTTTTACCAGCTGGTGTCTGGCGCAGCCACAAATAAAGATCTCGGCCAGCAATACATGATCGGTACGGCGGACAGTTACACGTATCTGCGGCAGGTACGGTTGAATTGCCAGATGTCGTTGGATATTTGCACGTGTTCGTTTAATTACAGTGGAAACTTGATGATGAATTTCAGAGTGGATGCGTGAACATCGAAGGGGTGAACGATGCGACGATGTTTGACGCGCTCAGGTTGGCCCTCAATGTGCTTAACGTGCCTTCGGAGATGAGAGATGGCATCTTCAGCGTGCTCAGTGCCATTCTCTGGTTGGGGAATCTTGAGTTTGAAGACGACGACGGAGAAAGGTGTCGTCTTTCAAATGAAGACGAAGAAGTACTCATGACAGTTTCAACCCTCCTGGGGCTAAGATTTGAAGATCTGCAACAGCTCGTTCTCGCGCGCCAGATTAACGTCAGAGGCAACATCACCGAAATCCCTCTTAAGCTTCACGAGGTTGGTCATCCGTCATTCTTAACCCTGCATTCCTGAAGAGACTGATGGCAAATTACGTGATGCGTACCTGGTTTTCATTCCGCGGCTTTGGTTACACCGAGGCGCGAAATGGATGCAGATACGCATCGGTGAACAGGATGGTTTCAAATGGTGTTGTCCACTCTAATCTTGTAATAAATTATATGTGGTATCAGAAAATATGGTTCATCAAATAGAAAAAAAAATCATATTTAATGATGAATTATTTTAAATGTACTACTGTGAATATTCAGCATTTTGTTTTCCATATGGACATTTATACTAAGTTTAAATATTCAGTGTACTAATATTAGCATAATGTTATAATAATTTTGATTTGGTACTAAAATGTTATTAATGTTTGGTGTTTGTAATTCCAGGCTCGGGAAAACCGACATGCTATGGCCAAGTGCCTGTATTCTCGCACCTTCGCATGGCTAGTGAACCATATTAATACCTGCACCAATCCCGGTCAAGATAGTTCTCGTTACCTCGGAGTACTCGATATATTTGGGTTTGAGAATTTCGCCACTAATAGCTTTGAGCAACTCTGTATCAATTACACGAACGAGAAGCTGCACAAGTTTTTCAACCACTACGTCTTCGCGCTTGAGCAAGAAATAGTAAAGAAATTGAAAGGTGATCGCGCTGATGCACGGAGGAAATAATGAAAAATGTTATTTATTTACAGTATCGAGTTGAGGAAATAGAATTCTCGCACATTACATTTACTGACAACACATCTTGCCTTGAACTTGTTGAAAAAGCACCCAAGTGTATATTGAGGCTTCTTTCTGAGGAATGCAGAATGCCAAAGGTAGTGAGCGAGTTTCTTATATTTCACAAGTATCCTTTTTCATGAAGTCGTGTATATACATTTTTTGTAGGGGACTGACCTGAATTTTTTGGGGAAACTGCACCAGGAATTTGGGGATCATCCGCATTATGTGAAGGGAGAAGATAAGAGGAAATGGGAAAAGGAGTTTGGCATCCGACATTATGCCGGCAACGTGGCTTACACTGTCGAAGGATTCTTAGATAAAAACAAAGATGTTCAACAGGATGTTTTCTTTGAACTGATGGTTCAGTCTACGAGCAAATTTGTTGGAGAGCTCACAAAATTCCAAGTTGGTACTTGGCATTAAGTGCCGCAACTGTTATTTTAAACTGTTGTCCACGCTGGTGTTGCAAACTTTCATTGTTTTAATTTTGCGTCATGTATTAATTGATTAATTTTTAGGATCTAGTTGGACTTACCATTTCACGATACAGCAATAGTTTGACTACTGTGTCGAAAACAATGAGCAAAGGGAAGCCAACAGTCGGTGATGCTTTTCGTCATCAGCTACAAGCATTAGTGGAGGCACTGCAATTGACTAATCCTTGGTAAATCTATTGAAAGGTTATAATCCCGTTGTGTTTATATGACTTTGAAATGGAAATCTATTTAGGTACGTTCGATGCATAAAGCCCAACTCGAAGAAAGCGTGCAATAATTACAACGATGAGTTGGCTCTCACGCAACTCCAGTATTTGGGAATGTTGGAGATCATTCGTATCCGTAAAGAGGTCGGTTGTACTCTGACAGATAGGTGATGCAAACTACTAATATTGGACTTTTCTTCTTTTCAGGGATATCCTATTCATTTCACTTTTGTCGATTTCCTCACTCGGTATCGATGTTTTGCAAGCGGTCGGAGAAAACACGGTGAAAATGATAGGGATATATGTCTAGCTGTTTTGAAATCAATTGCACTACCTGCTCTTGAATGGCAGTTGGGAAAAAATAAGGTAATTTCCACATCTACATATATTGATCCATTACCTCAAATATATATGCCAATTTATAAATAAAATGATATGAGATTTTGACGTTTTCCCAAGAAAATTGGTCTCAGTCCGTGTGTCTGATATGTGTTTGTTACTGGTTATTTTAGATTTTCATGCGCGGTACCGTCTTTGAGCCTTTAGAGGATCAACGTCAAGTAATTTTGAACAAAATGGCCACATTAGTGCAGAAAACATGGCGGGGTTACCTGAAACGAAAAGGTCAGTCGTTTCACTTCCCCCCTTACTTTCTCTCATCATACCATTTCACAGATATGTATTGAACTTTTGTGTATACTTTTCAGATTACACCAAGAAGCGAAACGCGGCCATCGTGATCCAACACCATTTCCGAGGGTTACGGCAACGACTGCGCTTTTTACGTATGAGGAGAGCCGCGATCGTGATCCAGGTATTATAAATGTGGGCTAGCTTTTTGGCTGCAGATGCGAGTAAAATCGATTGGGCTCGGTATTAGAAACATCTGCGGGGCGTTTTTGCGAGGGAAGTTGCGAGTGCGCTGAGGGAAATGAGACGGGTTGAAGAAGAAGCGAGGCGCGTTGAGAAACTGGAAGAAGAGCGGCGCCAGAGGGAGCTTGAAATGCAGCATTTGGAAGAGCAGGAAATTCAGGCTCTTGAAGAGGCAATGCGGTAAGCTTCATCCTAGTGAATGTTGTAGTAATGTCTTCACAGCTAATGGATTTTCTATGTCCATCAACTTGAAATTGGATGGCATTAATGGCAGTTTAGCAAAAGTATATGTTTTGCTTAAGTGCATCAAGCTTTTACAGGAACTTATTCATACAATTTAGTGTTTTCAAGTACAATTGAAATGAAATACCGGTTTCTAAGTCTAGTGGATTATAAAAATGTTTAATTCGTTTAGTGGAAGATTGTTTTGAATGCAATTTAAATGCATAGACACACCATTTGTGACAGGGAACAACATATTGCAATAATTTCTTTGCAACTTTTAACTACAGCTCCCTGTTTTTTTTCAATTGACAATGTTAAAGCATTGTATTATTTTTCCATTTAAGCCAACAAAAGCAGGAAGTGTTAAGCAAAGGGTGAGTACAGACAACTTGAAGATCAATTGATGTTTTGCATGCGTATAGTTGGGTGCGCCTGCAAAATGTTTGCTATCCACTTGTTACCTTGTTGCACATTTTCTTCCACCTTGATACCAAGACCAATATTTAGCCTCACTGATGTTATTTCATGATACTTTTCATTCACTGTTTGCATCCAATTCATTGCACAGCATTGCTCGTCTCTGTGTACAAGCACTGGGTGTATTGCATTAAATCAAGGATGAAATAAGACAATCTGCTTTTGCCGAATTTCAGGGATGCTCAAGAACAGCTGGCCGCAATCACGGTGATGGCCGAACTGAATGTGAAACGGGCCCAAGAAACGTCCGAGTGCCTCGATCTGGATGAGATGTTCAGCTTCCTTTCAGACATGCAAGATCCTCGCAATCAGATCCAAGAATACGTGAACGACATTCACAACGAAATGGATGTATTCTTGAAAGGCATTGAGGTACGTTATTAGCTTTTAAGTATATATGGCGAGAGATATATATAACGAAAATAGCCATGTGTTAATAATTTTACGTGTAAAACATTGCCAGACAGAATCATCGTTTTCGCCTAAAGTTATTTCGCCGGAACCGGAGCGCAATGATACATTTCTGGAAACTAGTGAAGAAATCCAAATTACCGTTAATGGAGAGGATGAACACAGAGTTGCTCCGCCAAAAAGCCCACTGGTGCAGAGGTTGAGGAACGGCAGTGTTGCATCTGACAGGTGCCCCTCTCCTCTTCCAGTACAGAAGGAGAACAGGTCGCCTGCAATGTCACCGACACCGAAATCTCAAAGTCGAATGTCCAGTGTTAGCGGAGATGGAGTGAGTGAATTATATTTGTAATTCGTGTTTTCTCAATTGTGTTACTTATATGATTTTAAAATATGTTATTCAATTTCCTAGGACATGATGGAAAGATATAGGCATAGAATTGCTTCCGGTGGCGTAAAACGAAGTCATGAATTGTCTGCCGAGGATGTTGAAAGAGAGATGAGGTGAAGTTTCTGTCACTAGTTAATTGTATCATACCATGCGGGTAATTAATCTGTGTTTCTTTATTGCAGGCGGAAGCAAAGAGTGGAGAAGAAGTTGCAGGAACGTGAAGTAGTTGATGAAAGTGAGGAGGATATTCTTCACTATGATATGATTGAATTCGCCGAGAAGTACTACAATCACCACATTCGTGAGTTTGGCGGAACAATGATGAGAACTCTCACCAGAGGTAGAAAATCAACTGGGGTCAGTTATGAATTCCGATTGTATATATTTGAATTGCCGAAAGCGGAATTGTTTGCATTATTTCAAGAGGTGCGTTTTCTGTAGCAGGAAGTTGTTCCCAAGTATGAAATGGTGTCGTTTACGAAAAGTATCGTGATCCCAACATCTCACGTCCACATGTACGATCCTGACAACATCAGTATCGCGTGCTCTATTTTCAAAGTAAGTGAAGACAGAATCTGAATTTGTAGCCGTCAATATACAATTTGTGTTCATTTAATTGACAGGATCTGTGCAAATACATGAAGGGGGATATGAAGAGCGAAGTGGAACTTCTTACCATACAAAGTATTGTTTCGTATGGAATTGAAAGAGATGAAGTTCGCGATGAGATTTTCTGCCAGTTGGTTCGCCAGATAACTAATAATCCTGACCAGGAAGCTTCTCTGAGGTTATGGTTGTTGGCCAGTCTCTGCATCACTTCATTTTGTCCTAGCAAAGTTCTGAACAAAGTAAGAAGACGGTGACAGTTGAGTTTTTTTATAAATTCATTTGTTTAATTTCTTACATGGGCAATTTTGTCTTAGTACTTCATGAGTTTCTTGAAGCGAACACAAATGGAAGACCCTAAAGCTGCTCCTTACGCTCAGTGGTGTATAGACAGCATGAAAAGTACAAAGGCAACTAATAGAAGGATGCCACCATCTACCATGGAAATTAACGTAATATCCTGAACTCATTATACAAATCTTTTGGATTCCATCAACTGCTTTTATTTCCTCCACAGGCAACTAGAGATGTCACTACTTTGGTGTGCAGGTTTTATTTCCTGGATGGCCGGATAAAAGCCATCGATGTCCATCCATCCGACACGGCCTGCGATGCGATTCAGAGGCTTGCGGATAAAATCAACTTGCGGTCTTTGGATGGATGGGCCATTTACGAGGTATACCATATGTTCCTCCTCGGCTCATGTACAGTGCAAGTTACGAACAAGTTACTTATCTTTTCAGAATACTCCTGATGGGGACAGGTTTATCCGTGGACACGATTATATCGCTGATATAATATCTCAGTGGGAAACGTAAGTTTATTTTATTCTGTCGCATTGTAGGCTTAATTGCCTTGGGAAATATTGTAGATTATCATCATATTTACAGACATCAGCGCAGTTCAGCTCATTTTACCAAATACTCAACCCTGTCTAAAAGGGGTTCCGTTCAGGCCCTTGGAGGCGGCGAATGTAGGTTTATCTTCAGACGCCGTTTGTTTCGAATTTCCAAAGAGATCCCTCAAGACCCAGTCGAGGTGAATTTATTGTACTCCCAAGCTGTACACGGAGTAGTCAAGGTGAGTGATAAAATGGTGTAGTTTGTTTTACCCTGCCGTAACTCTCCACTGTTAAATTTTACAGATGGATGAATATCCAGTGACGGAGAAAGTAGCGTTGCAGTTGGCCGGATTGCAAGCGCAGGTTTCACTCGGTGAACCTCAGTTTGACAAGTTAGATTGGTATTCTAACATTGATCAGTACATCTGCGAACGCATTCTTCCAACTCGCAGTGATTCAGAGTGGATCTCTGCAATGGCTGAAGCACATCGTGTAAGTGCCAAGACAAGATTTTTATAACAAATTATTATTTTGTTCAATGAGACGTTTTATTATTTCACAGACGTATGGCAGTGGAAAAGCTGAACTTGTTGCCAAGGTGTGGTACCTATCTTGTGTCATGCAGTACCCGCAATACGGAACCGCCATGTTCCCCGTGACGTACAGAGGATTTTGGCCTTACGGTACTAGCTCAAATTCTACCACTATATGTATTTGATTCGTGAGTATACAAGGTGATCATTTGTATTTGCTGCAGGAAATGATCTTATTTTGGGAGTAGCTGCTGATGGCATTTTAATAATGAATCCAAGCGACAAGAACATTGTGAATGCCTATCGGTACTGTGACATAGAGTCCTTCTCGCTTGACCCTGTTGATGAAGTGATAACCTTCAACCTTCATAAATCAACGCATGATCCTCACAAATGCTTCACTTTTGAAACCAAGCAGAAAAATGAAATTGGCCAGCTGATAACCAGTTATTATCCATCTCATGCAACGTGGGTGAAACAAACTCAGGACCCAGTGATTCGAAGGGTACATTGTGTACTGATTGATACCACATAGCATATTGTATATATTATTACTTTTTCCTAAAACCAGCTGCTTTAATTTCAGCTTAAAATTTCGTACGAAGCTCGCCAGAATTTGCAGTCGGATGTATTTAACCGGCGCAGGGTCCTCGTTGACACGAACGTTGTGCATAAGTCCAGCGATGATGAAGGATTTTTAAGGACTACATTAAGGAGGTGAATTATATTATATTTAATAGTTTGTTTTCTGCGTGTGCTAAATTGTAACTGAGAAATGTTGTTTAGATTTAATCGCAGCAAATTGGAGAAACTGCGCTTGGAGAACGGCGACTCGGAGGAAGGATATAAATCCTTTGACCGCAGTTTTTGGGCTTTTAGTAAAATCCCACTCACTCATTCTCTCAGTTTAATTGCTGACCCTTCACTAGAGGACATTGCACTAAGCATGTTCAATTCGATTCTGTTGTATTCCGGACTCATGTCTTCCGGTGAGTACAGTCGCCGTAATAACTCAGTGTGTTATAATTTAATGTTAATAATAAACTGCTTTTTGTAGGTGAAGGAAGACTGAAAGAAGAAGATCAAGTTGGAATATTACAGTCAATCATAGAGAGAGGAATGAAACGAGACATTTTACTCAACGAGCTGTATCTTCAACTCATCAAACAAACCACTGATCATCCAGGTTCCTATATTTTGCAAAAAGTTGAGTTCTATAGGCAAAATATTTGCATGAAGAGTAATCAAATCTTGTTTCTTTATAGACCCCAACAGTCGAATTAACCTACGTCATTGGCAAATTCTATCTGTACTTTGCAGCGTGGTTGCGCCACCGAATAAAATAATTTTCAATTATTTACAATCACATCTGCGGAAATGCTCAGCCGATGATGTAACGGAGGAAGGCTTGTATGCCCTATTTGCAATACGGGTAAGTGTACGATTTATTGTATCACAACTTGATACAATTGTTACATAAGTTATTTGCTAATCTTGTATATGCAGTTCCTGTTGCGAACATTGGATACAAAACCACGCCAATGGCCTCCTTCCCGCCAAGAGATTACTTGTACTATAAACAGGTTTGTAAAGTTCCCCGACTGTGAATTAATTTGAAATGAGCAATATTGAGGGTTCATGTATGATTCGTATGCATTACCAGGCGGTTTGTTTATGCTCGGTTCCATTTCATGGATGGCCAGTATCACTCGGTTGAATTTGATCCATCCTCAACGTGCAAAGAGGTTTGACATTAATTTCGCAACTTATTTGATAATTCTCTGGAACAAACTTTAAAACCATGTTTTGTTTATCTAGGTCATAGAATTAGTAAAAGCCAAAATTGGTTTGAGACCAAATGCAGAAGGATACGCTTTGTATGAAGTATTAGGAAACGCGGGTACAGAAATAATAGAACATGGTGCATAATCAATACATAAATGCATGTTCATAGTGAAATTTATTACAGAAAGATGCATGCTAATGGAAGAAAAACCCACAGAAGCATTGTACAAAGGAGAAAGATATAGTCAAAATACATGGAAATCTTCTCGTCGGCAACACATATTCTTATTTAAAGTGAGATAAACTCCCTATTGTGCGTTGCGTGTTTAGTGATGTCTTATCTTTCATTTGATTTCATTGCAGAAACATTTATTTCTCGATTCCCTCATCGATTTGAATGACCCAATTGAAAAAGAATTGCTGTATCATCAAGTCGTGCATAATTTAAGAAACGATCGCTTTCCAGTAACGGAACAAGAAGCTGTGAGTGTTACAACTTGACATGACAGATAACGTTTCAATCAGGCTAAAATATAATATGAATAGGTGATGCTGTGTGCACTTCGCGCGCAATTGGAAATGGGAGATTACGAGGAAGGACACGGCGATTATCGGAGCGTGATTGCCCAATGTCTCCCTCCAAGGATTCTGGTGAACGTCCAGCAGGAATCTGTGGCTTTCCAACACCAGACTTTTGTTGGGTTAGACCCAGAACAAAGCAAACAATCTTTTCTGAATCTCATTCAAAGTTGGCCTCTTCATCGTGCCACGATATTTGAAGTGACGGTAACATATTCATTATCGTATTTTTCCCCCAAATTGTTCCATTCGGTTATCCGTATGTTTATTATGGTAACTTTCCACCAGCAATCCTACACATCCGTGTGGCCGAAACATTTGTGGCTCGCCATTGATCAGAAGGGAATTAATTTGCTGGAGCAAAGAACTCGGGTGCGTACTAAATATTTGGATTGCGAACAAAGTAACCGAGTAGAAAATGGTGAATGTTAATTCGAGAACTGTTTTGAAATGCAGAATGTTCTTTGCACTTGCGAATACGAAGATATCATCAGTTACAGTCCATCTCTCACCAGCTTAATGGTAGTTACAGGGAGTGTCGGAAAAGGGAGCAAATATGTGTTCTCCACACGCCAAGTATGATTTGGATTCTACATGTGGTTTTGTTGCTCCTATATACAGTTTTGCTGTGATTTCAGGCTCCACAGATCGCGCATCTCATCAACGATTACATCAGTGTGTTGACGGAGATGATACAAATGCAGTATCATTATTACGAGCAGCAGAAGATAGACAACATGCAACAGCTGCAGGCACCGCAAATCCCGCCGAGAGTTCGCTCAAGTGTGCAACCAAAAAGGACTTTGGATACTCAGGGTAGTCGCCGGAAAAGGCCAGTTAGCATACTGCACAAACCGCCACCTCAGTTCATTAGCGAAGAAATCTGCGTGTGAATGCTCAACAAGCACCTTGTATAACTATGAGGATTGTTGCCCGGATGCATTCAGTCCGTTCAAAAAACACAGCCAACACATAAATCGCAGGTGCCAAAAAATCTAATCTAATACTTCCACAGTAACATCGCGTTATACGAAAAGGTGTGCTGAAGTAAAGGGATCATAAAAGAATTGCGCACGAAGAGTTTTTAATACACCCATGTGCCATGTACCCCGGCCGTTTGGCATGGTGTTCATTCGCTTTCACCTTGCCAACAATGTTAATTTTCTTCTGATGGATGCCTTTCATAGTTCTTACGAGTGAATTTCTTGTTCTAGCGAGAGACGGACGACGTACTTATTATTTATTACAAGAATCCCTTGCTACTACGTACATGGCTGTCGTTGGCTTTACGCAATAATTCTTATTGTTTGCCGTATTTATTGAGAATTATCGGGTAAAGACAACATTATAAGTAACGTGTTGATAACTAATTGATATACAAAACATGCAGATCGGAATTCGGCAAAGATGTATTTACAAGGTTTAATTTACGGTTTCATTGAATAGTAATTCACAAGGTATTTTTGGTAAAAGTTCATTTTGGAAATTGTCACACTTATTTGTTTAATTGATTTAAATGTAACTTTTATTTCGCAATTACCTGTATGTCATGTACTTAACCCTATAAGTCGGAAATTACCAATGCCGAATTCACCGTTCCAGCCCATTGTAAGAATGTACTTAATTTTCAACTCAAATGCTATTACACAAGATTATTTATAACGAAATATACATGTATATGTATACATATTGTATGTGGATGTGCCACGTACGCTGCGCGCGCACACACCGAGAATTCAGTTATATATGTGACTTTTTATACAAAGGGTAATTTTTATTATAGAAACATTTCAAAACCCTATAAATACACTTTAACCCTTTATGTGCTTAAATTTAGATTTTAAATAAGATTTGTTGTATGTAACGACTGATGCGCGAATTACAAATTCGAAATCTAAAGTTTTATCTTACGTACATAAGCCTTATTAAGTTGAATGCCACAAGTACAATGCTGCTCATTCTTATGTGCCACTATTACAGCAGCGTTGAATTATGGTTCAGTTGTATGATGATTTTTCATGTTATAAGGAGAATTTGGAATTCAGAGCCAGCCTCTCACACCGGAAGCCGAGCCACTGTTTTAAAAGTGCCTTTCGTAGAAGCCTGTAATTTTCATTGCTTCCAAAAATAATTTCCCGCTAAATGTTTCGTGATATTTTTACTGTGTTGTACTTTGATGTATGTACTATTTCCATCTCGCTTAAATTAGCATAGCTTCAAACAACTTTATGCACTTCGTGCAAACGCGGTGTTCATAAATTGATGACGAAAGTTTGTAGAGTGTTCAATGGTGACTGGTTTAATTGTGGTAGAAGAAAATATAAACTTCTGCATTATTTATTGAGATGAACAAGTTGTAATTCTAAATTAATTGAAGTTTCCGTAGATGGATACATGGTATGTATGTACCATGCGCCAATAGATTTGAGGGAAAGCGATTGCATTGTAAAATCCCTAATTGGAATTAAGATGACAGTTTAGTGAATTTATTTAAAGTTTTGGTCTGATGTAGTATATGGAAGACTCACTACATTTAATTGGTGCTGGTTCTCAAAGCAAGTGTCCGTATACAGAGACCCCGGTCTTTCAGTGGAGTCCAAATTTTGTACAGATTTATTCCAATGCGCCCAAACTATTGTGATGACAGTATATAACGAATGTTTTATTTAGTATTTCTTAACAGTCAAATAAATCGTTTCTTCCGAAAGTTTCTTGTAATTCTGTTAACATGTGTACAGGTTCTTTTCAGGTACTTGCTGGAATTATGCATTTATATAGCAATAATTTGGGAAGCTGGATGGAGAACTCCATTATGTGAGTTATGAGATCATTGTGTTTTTCAACACAACACCATTCCTGATAAAACACTAATTCATTTGCTACCATATCATTGACCATATATGTTAT
The DNA here is from genome assembly GCA_034695945.1 of Glomeris hexasticha. Lineage (NCBI taxonomy): Eukaryota > Metazoa > Arthropoda > Diplopoda > Glomerida > Glomeridae > Glomeris > Glomeris hexasticha. Next base: position 13,359 of record JAQIWR010000207.1, read on the forward strand.
CATTATTTCCAGAACATGGACGCCCTTGCGAAGATATAGGATCGAAGTGCGTACACCTAGCTGATGCGCGTACGCCAAAGTATAATTCCTCAACAGTACTAATTTGACCATCAAGTTATAGTCTATGGTTATAGCCTTTATACATGCTATCACTCTTGATGCTACCAAACAAGACAATGCAAAGTCAAGGAATTTGATAGGGGCACATCATCCTCTAGCTGATAGCTGACATTTAAATACACAATAATTGTTTATAAGTAAATGCGCGCATATATATACTGTACATATGAAAGAATTAAGGATATATAGGGAAATATACGTTTGTTTATTCAACAAGTTGATATCACTGACATGTATTGTGTTACCTAGATGCATATATGCATCCCATTTACATTAATATGGCGGTGCTCCCCTGGACATAGATTTTGAATAACCCCTTTTTAGGATACATTATTATTGAACGCAGCATATGAAGTACGTCGCTCATTGCAGGCGCGCTTAATTTGCATTTTTAAATAACTGTTCGGGGTAAAATGTTGCTAGTGAGGATGAAATCACGTCAATAAAACAGTAAAATATCGCCAAGAGTTTATGATATCGCGCAGATGTACGAAGTTTTGGAGATGACCGGAGATTGAATGCACCAATGAGAGAGCAGTCGTGGTTCCCAACAAGCTCGCGCCCCGCCCCGGATGTGCAAAGCGCATTTTCCTATATTCTAAACGAAAATTCGCAGTGTTCTCACGACCAACTCACGACCGCGTTTGCAGCCCCGATTGTAATTCAACCGTGATTTATTACTGTAGTTTAATAATTAGTTAATTCTATAGATGCCATCCGCGCAATTGGCATCAATTAAATACCATGATATATACGAGAAATTAATTTTGGGTGCCCAAATTCACTTTTTAGACATGGCCGACAACGAAGAAAGTGTTAATGACGCTGAAATGGGAAGTGGAGATGAAGTTTCGAACGAAGACCGGGACAAAGTGAAAATAAACGGGGATGAAGCACGAAGTCCTTCTCCCAAAGAATTAATTCCCAACGAGAATTCGGAAAACAGCTCCGAAATTGTATGCAACAAAATGAAACCGGATGAAGTTGTGGAAGAAACGCCTGCGCAGGCAGCTGCTGAAGGTGATCTCCATATGGATTTCATGCATGCGAATCTAATATAATTATATATTGTTTAATTATATATATAATCTATAACTATTGCTTATGCTTTTATGTGTGTTTTCTTCTTTCCCCTGAGGATCAATTAAGTGCAGCTAGACTATATATACGTAGTTGGAGGTGGGTCATTATTTTGACATAGTATTAATAAGCTACTTCAAGCTGTGTGGTTCACGAAAGAACAAGGTCATATATGGTTGAATCTGTCAATAGCTATCATAATTGTAATATATATAACCCATATAATCCAAATGAAATATATAACAACATTTAACGCAATATGCGGTGATTGGTGCACATGTGCCATCGCATATAAGACAAATGGAGATGTAATGGGTTATATCAAGAGTTGGTTATATATGATCGAAGCTGGATTTTGCTCAAATCCAAAAAGTATTGTACTAATGAACTCCTACATTTGTACACGAGTGCCCCATTATCTGTGTCTTCGTCATCTTCATTTACCTACGTGTACGTATACGTACGTCCTGTGGCTGATCAGCCACATGAATTACGTCCACGCATAAACCTTGGGTTTTATGGAAATGTGTTACCTATCATTTCATTCTTACCTGCATCGGTCAGTACAATGATTGTCATTGATATCCATGACTATGGTTGTTATAACAACCATAGTCTTATAAGAACAAGCATCTGAGTCAGGATCACTGATCGGCTTTTGCTTTTGCATTGCAGCTGTTATTGTAAGTGAAAAACCCTTATGGAGGGTGAACATGTTATGTAATTAACTAATACATTCACTCAAGGGAATGAGGAAAAAACACACTGCTGGTGCACTTAAAGGGTTTAATGCTTTGCCTTTGCTTTATTTAATATATACTTTTAAAAGTATGATAATTTAAATTCTGAATGCAGTACCATGCTGCAAGTTGATGCTGCTTTTTAATAGATGAGGATACATGGCCAACAGAGAGGCACCACCAGCAAGAGGAGGATCATTTGAAACCATTTGAACGTGGTAGAGAGAGAGAGATGATGTGCCGGACGGCAGATTGACAAAACCATATAACACGTAACAATGGTGCTAGGGTTGGGTTCGCTTATCGTTCTGTAGGATGGACACGAGAAGTTGTTGCTCGTTCTGTGCTCGATGATGAATGCAGAGCCGAGAACCGGACTCCTAGTAGGAGAGGGTTGGACGTGTATTATTACACTCCGCGCGGGGAGAAATTGGTAGGAAATCTTCGATTGGGCCCATTGTGCCAATGACCGTGTTACATTTCAATGATAATGATGGCAATCGTTTGTGCTATTATTCCATTTTTCCAGAGATCTATTCGAGAAGTTGAAACTTACTGTACGTGTATATACAATTATTTGGGTTTCTCGTCCAAGGGTTTCTGGGCATTTCTTGATTCACTATTCATTTTCTGGCACCATTAATCATGACTCACAATCGCGCGTTGTGGGGGGTGCATGCTTTTGTTTCAATATCTTGCAGTGTCCGAGACAAACGGCGATCCGCAGTTGACCGCCAAGTGCTTCACCTTCACGCAATCGCTTATTCACAAACCTCCTTTTGAAACGTGTCGTGCTGCGAAGAGGAGACAGGTCCAGGTGCCGGTCCAGAAGAAGATAGAAAAGGAACCGTTGCTTATCAAGTTCCCAAGACGTGGGAAAAGAAACATAAAAGCTCCTCGAAAACTTGCAGATGAAGAAGATCCTCCACCGAGAAAAGTATTTGCTTTTATTGTCTTCCTGATTGGGCCAAACCAGAATAGATATTGATAACCTTGATTGTGGGGTGTCACTTAGAGAGCAGCAAACAAATCGCAAGGTCCGGCGAAGAAAGAAGTCAAACTGTCCGAGGACGAATTGGCCGGCAGATGCTCGTTAAACTGCACGGGACAAGAAGGGGTATTCCCGAGTGTCCACTGTCAGCGTTGTCTGTGTCTTTTCCACCCACAGTGCATTGGATTGAAAAGGAATGGCAAATCCAAGCATGCTGTGTTTGTATGTCCGGTATGTTACACGCATCGGCCTCGATTCCTTACAAGCCTCTAAAATGTCACGACTTGTTATTCGTGTAGGAATGTGCCACAAAGGAATGCGAAGCGAAAGAAAGCGAGGCAAAGCCGGAAAGTACAGATAATAATCCTTCCCTACATACAAGGAAGTCAAAGGAAAAGGCACGCAAAGTCATCCAGTTGTTTGCCGAAAAGAAAACTAGGATGAGGATGCCGGGTAGAAAGGACTTTGCGAAAGGAAGAGGAGGCCGATACGGTGGTGGCCTTCGTAAAGTTCTTGCGGATCCTCTGTCAAACGAGGAAACCGGTCTTACTAATATAACCGAAGATGAAATCACGACTCAGATACAGAACACGGTTTCCATCCTTAAACCTCTTCCTCCTTTGGTAAAAGCACCGGATTTGGAATTTCTAAACACATCTGCGGAAACTGAAGTGAAGAAATACACATGTTCTGGGGCAATGTCGGCAAAATTGCCAGCTCTCAAAGCTAGCCCAGGTGTACAGTTGCTACCTAAGCGAGTTCCCGTTGAAATCCGTCCGGCCGTAAACCCGAAGATGGAGTATTTGATAGTTGCATCTCCGAACCAATCTCAGGCTGCAGTTCCAACTGGCATATGTTCCAATGTTGCTTTTTCACAGGTGTCGGATTCTCAATAGTCGGAATTTTAACCGGTGTCTCATATAACTAATTGTCGATTCGTTATATTGACAGATGGTGCAGATGGGGAGCCTGGTACCTTCTGTCGGTTCATCTGTGAATGGTGTCATTATAAGGATGCCAAGTCCAGCAACTCCTAACACTATTCCTTCGCCGGCTTTCACTTCAACTGTAGTCCCTCCTGTTTCAAGTTCAACAGTTCAGTTAATGGTTGGCCGTGGAGTGGTGCGGATGCTAGGAGCAGTATCACAAGTTATTCCTGTATCCACTGTATCGGTACGATTTCGGTTTCCTTTATAGGCGCCTCCAGTTACAGCTGCAGGTACTGCAATGATGGCTGTTGGCAAAGATGTTCATCCGTTGCAAAATCAGCCAGCCACGACTATGACGGATAATTCTTCAAGCGCAACGAAACGCCAAAAGTTGATCCGACGAGTTCAATCCCCAGTGCGGCATTATGATGGTCTAAAGAGAAGGACTAATATATCTGGGAAGCCACAGTCTGTTGTTGCTGTCCTTACCAAAGTGCCAGGTAACGGCGATGCCGGTTCTAACGTTCGTCGACAAGGAACATCAATGTTGCGCAGGGTGCAGACAAGCTATACGGATGGAGGTAGAAAGCTATCTTTTGTTGAGTTTGATGCGAGTCATAATTACATGAGATGGTATGTATTGGTTTATCAGACAGTTCGGATGATTCCAAGTTGCGGATGGGGAGAAACTTGCGGATCCATACTTATTGTTTACGGAATAAGAACAACCCTATGCCCATATTATGTCATATCAATCGCCTCCATGCTGGATTGGATGGTTTACTGAAGATATTTGGTTATCTGAATGTAGGGGATCTTCTCAGAGCTTCATGTGTCTGCCAAACATGGCTTACTGCAGCAAGTTTTCCAACTTTGGTATGTGAACATATACATATTGCTTTATTGGGTGTCTTACGTCTACTAACTGCAATTTGTGATTTTACAGTGGAAGACCTTAACTTTACGCGGTACAAAGGTTTACGATTGGGAAGGGTTTGCTAAGGTTGCCCGCAAGTTTAATAGCACGCGCTTGGTAAGCTGCGCTGATGGGATATCGTTCGTCCAAAGTGGCAATTATTGATTATTATCTAAATAATTTGATAGGATCTCAGAGGAATGCAACACTTTGAAGATCGTAATCGAACTTGGCATGGGTTTTCTTCTGTCTTGGAAGATCTGCAGCAAGTGAAGCGTGTAGATTTTGGCGAAGTCCCATCTTCCGTCATTCACACGGTTGCCGACGTTCTCCAAAACCTTGAAGTTCTTGTCGCAGAGGAGATAACGGATGCAAATGGAGAGAAGGACAGCGAGTCTGGATCAAACCCATGTCGATTAGACATTGGCAAATTGGGACAGATGCGTAACTTGAGTACATTAAGAATAAAAGGATTGAATGGAATCTGTCTTCGTGCGTTTTGTTTGAGTGGAGGAATGACGAACCTTGAAGCCCTTACTAACTTGACTCACCTTGTAAGTATTTGAATATTGTTCCTAAGAAGGTGAACTGATATCGATTCAAGTTTGGGTAATATTTGTCCCACATTAAAATGTGCAGTCGCTGACATCATTGAAAGATTTTACCAGCTGTGAGTTTGGATTTCTTTCTGCACTAACTAACTTGACCACGTTAGAGCTGGGAGACTGCAATGGTTGGCAGCAAGAGGTACAATAAAACTTGAAATGTTTAGTACGTGTTTTGCTCGTTAATGAAGACACTGAATTGCTTTGAACTTTATATCAAGACGTTTGCAACAATTGGTCATCTGGAGAACCTTAAACGTCTGCGACTCGAGATGACCACTTCGAGTAACTTGGACCAGGATTACAGTCTGGATTCTGCATTGAGGCCACTTCACAGGTGATTATGAAATTGTGAAGGCAACATATACCAATTTACCAATAAACTACGTAACACCGTGCAGGCTTGTACAACTGGAACTAGTGTTGTTCCCCATCCCATCATGGTTCTGTGTTACATTGGAGACCCTGAAATCACTTAAGGAATTAGTGTTTTGGACTGACACGGAGATTGAGGTAAATTCGTTATAAAAAGTGTTTTATGTATATGTTAGACTTCTTATTCTAGTTGTGTTTTTAGGGTGCAGCTCGTAACAACTCCAACATCGTGAAGGCTGTTGAGACTGCAAGAACCCTAAAGCAGCTGACTTGGGGGATTGTCTTACCGAAATCCAAATTCGAGAGGCCATCAACGATGGAACTTGACCAGTTCTCTAAGTGCATTCCCTTCGACAAGGAGACGACTTTCTCATCCAGCGATGGTGGTGATGGACATGGTGACGTTTCTTCATCTGTACAAAGGATGGTATGCCCTAATGCACTCATGGTTCTCATGAGGAACGTGTTGCCTTCGACAGAAGTGAGAGTTTTGGTCTCGCCGCTAGTTACTGCTTTTCCTGCATGCTCCAAGTTCAGGTAAAACAAGCTGATAAGTGCATATGTGCACTGCATTATCATTGGGTGGGCAACTGCCCATTCAGTCCATATGTTGAATTTAAATCATGTATTTATTATTCTTCGTAGAAGTAGGTATGGTGTCTGCCATGAGGATGTGATAACGTTTTATACGATTTGAGAATATATATTGAAAGGTGCTGATGGTTGAATAACTGAAAGTAAAACCTAGCTGCAGCTAAAAACACTTCCATACTGGTTAATTCAGTTCAGCACAAACTTAAAATAATATTGCGCATATGTTACACATTTGAAAAGGCTATTATCTGTGATGTAAGTTTAATAGTGTCAGTATTTGGGTGCTATATTTTGTTTCCAGAAATAGTTGTTGCAATTCATTAATACATATATCCAAGCTAATTATACAAAAGGTTATATTGCCAAGTGAAAAACAATTGTATGCAGACGATTCATTAGCATGTGATGATGAATTAAGTGCAAATTCAATTCCTTTCAGAAGATTCTGAATTATGTTAAAGATGGAATGAAAGTTGCATATTGAGCTGTGATTGTTAACAATTTATTATGTAGTAAATTAACATGTGCTTATATTCGTTATAGTTGCTGAAATATATGTGTGAATACATGCCGTATACAGTATGTTCCACATAACATGGTATATTTCTTGAAGTTGTACAAAATGCTGTTATGTACTTAAAAGATTGATTGATCTCCAATAATACCGCATCAATGCATTTTGTAACTGAAATTGTATACAATATGAAGAAATAATGTTATAGAACATACACCGGCCTGCTTATAATATGCATATTTCAGCATTTTTGGAGAATATGACCGCACATTTGAAATCCAAGGAAAAGTGTAATTAAATTATACTTTAATTAATTCATATATCAATTAAGAAATTGATGCTATGATATATATTCAGTGACATTTGGCATTGCCTAGCTTGCAACGAAAAGTCTTTTGGTTTATTTGTGGAATTATGTAGTATCAAGAGTGGTACGCAGTTTTTGCAATTTATCATTCAGTCTTTAAAGTTATATTGTTTCAAAATTCGTATGTAATTATACTACCTTGGGAACATATGTTCTACAGCAAATTATGTTGACTGTTACTGTGAATCCTGTTAATTAATATTAAACATGTTTGGAAAAAGAAAATGAAACCAATGTGTTATTCAAGCAGTGTGTGTTAAATTTACAATGCAATTGCATACAGGGATAAGTCAAAAGTGTGACCCCCTTGAAACTCCTATGCAGCAAGGAATACTAACTATGTAGGACATGCAGTGAAGCATACCTGACAATGATCAAAGGGGCAGCTATCACATACTACTGTATATATGCTGCGATTTCAAACCTGTTTTCGCTAAAATGTCCAGAATTATGAAAACAGAAATATCTTGACAATATTTTCTGCAGTTCACGAAAAATTTTTAAACATTGGCGATTGATTTGCGCTTGGACTAAGATTTGCGCAACATTGACTTCGCAGAGCTCTGCATTTGATGAAAATGGCGGCGATGTTTGAAATCTGTGTCCACCACATAACGTCGCGATCCTGTTTAGATATATCTTTCAAGAATCTATAAACAGGACATCGTAAACGACGGACAAGTGTTTAGAGCCATGTTTGTCAACAGTGGGTGAGTTAATTGATATATTATTCACAAGTATGAATTTATAATTTACGTTAGGCCTAAAATTGAGTACGGTCGATCTCTGGGCCAAAACGCGTACAAATGAACAAATCTAATCGTTTCGTTTGCCAAGGTTTGCATAATTAGTTACTCATGCGTACAGTATGTATTCTTCATCTTGTCATGGAACGTGACATTTTCGTTTGCAGGACAAATTATAAAACGATATAATGGCCTGGTGGAGGTAAAGATTATATACGTTTTGATGAGCAGAATTTATGCATAATCTTGTACATTCTGTATATAATTTTCGCCAACCTTCAAATTCACACTGAGAACACAATGAAAGTGAATCTGCCAAGTTGGTTATATATTCGGTGACAGTGACGATTAAATCTGCTAGTTTCATGATAGAATGCAGAATTTGTGTGAGTGAAAAAATCACAAGACGTGTTCACACAAATAATTGAGTATATATTCTGTTGAGTGAGCATATATATTTAGTAGGCTATACTGTAATTAGATGGACAATTGTTACGGGTTACAAGCACGCATATGTAGCATGTACAGTATTTTTTAAAAACGCTCTATAAACACCCTCAGAATTTTAAACAGTTCTGGGGAATTAAAACCACACAGTCAGTGCAAAGTTTCCTTATAGAAATATCGATTCTGCAATAAGATAAAAGGCACAATGTTTATTGGAAGACGTGCAGCTGTTTGACATCTAGCTCTGTGCAAAACCTTTAATTAACTGCTGAATTATTGCAATTAGCTGAATCACTTTCTTTGCATAAAATACTTCCCCAATAAGAGCAGCCACTTCACAGAAGCCATATGCCCTAGTCCCTCTCACATTGTTAAAACAGATAAATGCTGTGAAAAAATACAAATTATGCATGGATTAATAAGTATTCCTCTTGTTATTATACATATAACCGACTAGTTTAGGCCAAATTACATGGTCATCCTCAGAATGCTGTACATGATTCTGTACAGTCAATTGACCCTTATTATATGGACTTTTGAAAGTTGCTTTGTTCATGCATATACCGATTTTACATGACTTTGTCATAATTTCTACCGAATTGACTGCTGTCCATATTGCATAGTTTCCCGGTATTTAAGACACATTTCATGAGATTTCGTCGCGAGAGGCAACGGCTCAATCCTCCTTTTCGATCTGCAAGTACATTTGCAGAAGAACACATAAAGACCATCCTAAAGGAACAAGTCTGGGTCTATGATGCATAGATATTCTAGGCCATTCCATGACCACAGTGTTCACAATTTGGACACCTGTATTGTTTCATCGTGGTTCTCCGCGGGTTCATCCGGCATGTCTATTACGCTGTCCGGTATTGGAGAACACGTTCTGGGAGAATAACATTGTTTACTCTTATCCTTCACTACATTGCCGTTTGGGATTGGGTTATTGTGGTCCTTCTTCTGAGGACTATCACCACAAACCGAAGTGTCATCGACATCATCGCTGAGTGTCTCGTTGTCGGTTTCGACGGTTTCAACGACATCTCCAAATGGTAGCACAAAAGATGGCGCCCGAATGGCGTCGAAATGTGCCAACACATCCTGAAGTCCCATCTCGGATTTGGAAGGAACACAATCTCGGTTCATCTGAGGCATTAAGGCTATGGACAACAAATGCTGGGCTAAACTGCTGCGTCGGCGCTGATCCAAATTCTGAGGTAAGCTGCTACGCCGTCTATCGAGGCTTGGCACTTGATTTATGCTGCTATTATTATTATTATTATCATTGTCAGCCATTGTGTTTCCATCCTGTTCAATAGGTCCGCATGCAAGAGCCATGGCCAAGTCGAAGATGAAGTTAGCGGAGTCTTCCGCGTGCTTAGCGCTGTACGTCCTTTTGGACATTTCAGCGTTCAGCTCTTCTTCGGTCATCCCGGACAGCGAAGGACAGCTGGAACTACGGTGCAAATCTGTAGGATCTCCTTTGGCCTGTTTTGAAATGCAATAATGAGAAAATTGATTAGAGTTAGTGTACATGTAACATAAACGTCCTTCCCCAGGATGTAATAATGTTATGAATATGGATGATACGCGTGAACTATTTTGAAGTATACCTTTATCTTCTTGGAGTAGAATGCGTTCATGGCCTTGAGGAAGTACTCCATCTCTTTGTTAACCCTTTCCTGGGTTTGTTTCAAGCTGTTGGCTACACTCTTCTCAATGCTGCGTAATTTCTTAGACTTCATGGCCTTGGCGATGAAGTTGAGGATCATGGAAAGGTAACCCATGCCGAATATGATCCAGACCATCAGGCAGACCTTGTAGAGGTATCGATGCTCAGTATTGGCACTTCCTGAAAGAACATGATACAATTCATTCGAGATTATAGATTAACGAATTGGAGGAAAATGAACTATAAGTACGGACACAACAGACCTGCTACAAAATCTCCAAAGCCGACCGTGAACAGTGTGATGAACGAATAGTACAATCCATCGATGAAAGTCCAATCCTCGAGGAGGGTGAAGATGCCAGCTGGAAGGAATATGCAGAGGACGAAGCCGGGAATTAAGTAAAGGATGGTGTTGACCACCAAGGCAATGCGGCTGTTGAAGTGACGGGTTTTTGATTTTTCGTGGGCCTTGAGCAGTTTGGAACTGAAGTAGTTGCCAAGAGCCGCCAAGAGGATTCCAGTCATCGGGATGCCCACCAGAGCATAAAATATGCAGAATAATCGACCTCCACTGGTTTTTGGCGTAATGTTTCCATAACCTGTTTCCCAAGAACAGCATCGGGGGCGTTATTTTTGGACCATGTGGTATTTTTTACACTAATTTACCTATAGTGGCTATCATGATCAAACAGAAGAAGATGGAATCATCGTAGGTTATTGGAGTAGGTTTGGGAAGAGATGAATTGGTACCACTGGTGCCCTTCTCCACAAGGATCTGGTAAACGAACTCCACGTGCTTGCGTACCCCTTCCAGTTCTTCCTCCGTCAGGTTCAGCGGGTTCTGGGTGAGATATTCATCTGAGGATTTGAAGGTAGTATATATGGTTGTTAAGCATGTATTAACTTAAATAATGCTTGGAAATAATTATGTCAAGTGAGTAATAAAATTAAGACATACGTTGGATGCTTTGCAGGGTGGGCAAGTAAATGTCGATGCCGGGCCTGGCAGGATGCTGTTCGGGTTCAAAGTCGTTCTCGATCACCATGAATACCAGACCTCCGAGAAGAATGTAAGCCAGAAAGAAGAGGGATGCAATGATTCCTTGGCGTTTGTTCATTGTAGAGCATGACGGTTGCAGGCTCGGCCCTGGAAAGGAGTGACACGCAAAAACCAGTTTCCGGTAAGTAGCCGCCACTGCTTGTTGTTGTAAAGGACTTACATCCTGCCTCTCGATATAGTTAGATATAATACAGTCGTGCCATTTTGATGGAAGTCTGTGTTGCAGGCATCGCGCAACTTCGACATACCGTTGTCGTTAGCTTCGCGCTAATCTTACTGTTACGTCATTACATTACCCGATTCCCAGTAAAACTTTCCCTCGTATTCATTTGTATTGAAAAAATCGAACATTTTAATGATCATTACATAAGGATTAAGTTGCTGTCCCTGTGATATGATGGAATTGTATAGGTTTACAGTGCATTGTGGGATTGACTAATGGGATGGGATGCTTTTATCTGATTTTAGTTACCTATAGGAAAACATGTTGGAATTATTATGTAGTAACAAAATGAACATACTAAGTGTTCAAGAGGCCAATCTTTTCAATATTTGATTTAATAAGTAAGTAATTTTGAGAGAGATTGTGATGATAACTTAGAGTAGTATCCCATCTAATGCAGATTTTGTGATGGAGAATACATAACTAGGAATCATTATTCTATTGCAAAAGTCATTTGGCAAGTATACAGAATGAAGTTCATGCTAAAGTCAGTAAGAATTTAAAAGTTTGAAGGTTACACCTTGGTTGCACTGATGACATTTCACGTATTTTCAATGAAGTTCTGCTTTAATGGAGCAAAAAATGCCAAATTTAAATGCAAAATAATTGTCTTGTTGATGCCAACAATATTTAAAAGCTGCTTCCCCAATTTGTATTTGATCACTGTTTTGTGCCAAAACGCAGATTTGAATACACTTGAGTTAAATCAGTTGTCTTGGTTGAATAGCATTGTTTTCAAAATCCTGGTATAATATTACATGCCAAATTTATATACGAGTTAAGTACAAATTAATGTCACCTTAAAGGTGAACTGACACGGTTTTGTAAGGTACACTGAAACTTTAATACCTGAAGAAAACTCACAAAGAAAGCAAGTGGTGCAACAAAATATCTGTGAATTAAAATTAGTAAAAAAAGTTATTAGATGTCAAACTTCGACCGTATTTTTATCGAGACCCTTATAATTGATGATCCCCTATCCAGAAAGCCAGGGGAGCATCAATTATAAGAGTC
>JAQIWR010000208.1:0-25744 GCA_034695945.1 Glomeris hexasticha
CTTAATTTATGCAATGTTTTACTTTGTGTAGGCCAATTTTCAGGGTATGTTCCAAAACCGTGTCAGGTCTCCTTTAAGACAAAGTACAATTCTCTTGTTATCATTTTGTAACAATATATTTCCTACAAGGCTATTTATTACTCATTTCCTGTTTTCCTCACTAACTTACCCTTTAAGTATTTAGTACTGTATCAAATTACCCGGATATTAAACAGATATTTACCAAGGTTACATTTATAAATACACTTCATTGAATTTACTTGAATCCCATTTTTGAAGTCAGAATAATTCAAGGGAATACGTATTTATATCTGCACCGGCAATCGCAGTATATACCGGGAAGCGAAAGCGCACCTTCGCGATAACGAGTTAGTTACCTTGATATGATAAGGCCCGAGGACTAACCAACCGCAGAAGATGAAACCGGCGTAAAGGAGTATGGCGCAGAGGAGGAACCGTAACACGTCCGGCACCGCATTCCGCATCGTCAGGATCAGGATCTGCAATTCATATTTTCCGAATTTGTTTAAATATTCCAGAACTTCATCAGAATTTCTAAAGTTTTTGGGCATATATTGGACTATATGAGGGCCATTAGACTTAGTTAGGACCATTAGGCCATTTATAGATTCCTCAAAACTTAATAGGGCGTTTGGATTCTATTAGAACCATGAGGCTGTGTGGATTATATTAGGACCATTGGGCCACTTGAATTCTATTAGGACCATTAGGCCATTTGGGTTCTATTAAGACAATCGGGCCACTTGAATTCTGTTAGGACCATTAGGCCATTTGGATTACTAGGACATTTGGGTTCTTGGGATTACATTACAATTATTGCATTCTTTTTAATAATTATAACCATTGGGTCCCTTGGATGCCATCAGGACCATTAGGCCCTTTAGATATTTTAGAACTTGGGTCTACGGACTACGGGTTAGCAGGCTTGCTTGCGAGTCGTGAAAAAAAAAATGGTGAGGAAAGGGCTCCCGGGTTAAAACACTGGACTTGTGTATAGGACCCGTTAGCATATGGATTATATTTTAGAACTTAATGGGGCATTTGTATTCTATTAGGACCATTGGACCACCTGGATACCATCAGGCTTTTTGATTCTATGAGGATCATTGGGCCGCTTCGAAACCATTAGGAATTTTAGATTCTATTAGGACCACTTGGTCGCTTGGATTCCATGAGGACCATTTGGCTCTTTGGATTGGGTCAGACCCATTGGGCCGGTTGTACACCTTGTTTAAACCAATTGGCCCATTGGGCATACTGGACTATATTTGGCCCATTGTGTCCATTAGATTGTACACTGAATTTTTGTTGCTGCTTTTAACCGCGATTGGTCAACATGCGCAGGTTTCACTGTACATTTCCGTCTCTGCGTGCCCTTACATTGTATTTGGCGAAGAATCCCAGGTACCGAAGCACACCTAACCAGACGAGAAGGTTTCCAGTACCCAGGAGGACACTGCAGATATTGTAGAGGTCGCCGTCCGTCACCTGTAACCCGTTAACATTGGAATTAACGGAAAGCGTTAAGCGGCGCGTGTCGGTACGCGTTATCGATCGATCAATATACCTTGTGCTCGATCTGTATTTTGATGATCGACCCGATGACGATGAGGACATCGTTCACTATTATCAACACGTACCAGAAGCTGAGGAATTCGAGCCGGTCGTTAACCGACAACTCCTTTCCGAAATGGTTGCGGAAGAATTCCACGGCTTCCTGATTAGATCCAATTGTAAATTTCCAGTTAGTCACGTGATAATTACCCGGTATCTTATTTAAACAAACGTTTCAATCTTACTTGTTTCAACATCATGGCCCTGATGATGGCCCTGGAACAGAGGATAAACGATAGCGTGCATATCAGGATGACGGCCACGTTGAGACAAGACAGAAGAGCCCTTTCCACGTGGTTTTTAGCTGTATTAAGAAGATATAATTAAGCTTTATAGTTAAATATCTTAGTGTGCAATAAATGACCGTTGAGGCTGATCTTAAGAAAGTTGCACGGCAGCGCCACCGAGCGTGCAGGATGTACACCTACGCACCGAAAATTCACAGTTTATTAAATATTTCTGTAAATAAAGTTGGTCGTTTGTCAAAAAAATTGGCAAATATGGGCACCCAATTTGTACTTCAGAAACTACTGTGACCAAAGTTTGACAGCTACAGGCTTGAAAGTTTTCGTGAATTTAGAATGCCGTAATGTCTTCGTCGACTTGAACAGATATCTTAAGATATACTGCAAGTGTTCTTGGAATAAATTGTCATGGCTCAAAACTTATATTTTCATTTACATTTAAAAACAAAATAATCCAAATTTTGTTTTAAAATATCTCTTCGAGTTGACGAAGCCATCGTGACTTTCTAAACTTACAAAACTTTTACGTGACCAACTTTAGTTACAGCAATGTTTCATAACGCGTGAAAGTTTGGCACTTTGTGGCACTGCCATGCAAATGTCTTCACCCTTTTAATATCCTTCAATGATTGTTTATGAAGTGCGCGATTAATCGGGTAAATTGGGCATTTCGAAAGATAAACGTGTTACGCATCTATGTATTCTATAATGCGCGTTAATAAATTATTTATAAAATATTAGTTCAATTCCTGGCTACTTTCTAATCAAACAGGGAATTAATTTATTAATATATAAATGTACTTTAAGCACTTTATATACATTTAGTATTATTCAAAAGTTGTGCGGTGTATTACAAAATAGAGGCGCGGTGTCCAAACGAAACGTTGGCTGTTTTATAAGACTTTTGATTAATTTTTTAATGAATGTTTTAAAATGTAAGCTATCACTTTTCTAACTTTTTAATTTTAATGTTTCATTTTTAATTGACAAAAAAAATTGTTAAATCACGTTAGTCAATTAATATTAGGTTTTTGAAGCGTTTCAATTTATTAGTGTTGATTTGTAGAAAAAACAGAGGATTGTATAGCCACAATTAGAAAAAATCAGTGAAATGTGTATTAAAATATTGATAAACACGCGAAAAATAATTATGATTTGTAACAGGGACAAATTACTATTTTGTGTACAATATCTTGCAATTCATCATACATATGAATTAATATTTAATCCTTTCTTATAATGTATTAAATTCTTAAAAATTGCTGCGTCTTTACATCTTTGTTTTGCGACTAATTCATGTAAATACCTTTCTTTTAATAATATAAAATTGCTCATAATAAATCTCTAATTAAAATTGCAGCAAAATTAATTAGAGGATAAACAAAAATTTTGTAAGTTATATTGGGCATTATCTTGTTAATAATTCTATTTTTAAATCCTCCATCACTAATCCTCGCTGACTAATCACAATCACATCACTATTACGGTTGAATTCCATGGCCGAGGCAATAATGGACTTTCCCAAGATCTCGCATTGCAATTTGTATTTCAAATATACATTGAATAATTTCAATTCACTCGTCGGTCCTCGGTTTGAACTATCTTCAACTACGTACCGCCAAGGTGCACGCCACCGCGGCAATCCAGCGTTACGGGGTTCATCTCAAGAAATACCCTAAGTTGCCCGTCGTGATCGCGATCATCAAACATCACCTAGGATGCAGACAAACGAGAGGAAAAAGAGAAAAAGAGGCGTGTCAGGCCTCTTCTAACCGCCAGCACTCACCGGGATGGTTCAGGTCACCCTGGCAACGAAGGTTCGTCTCGTCCATTCGTAACTTCACCAGCATTTGACCATCGTGATTCGTATTGTCAAATAAAATCTGCATGCACCACCATCGTTTTTATCAGCAAATAATAATAATAAAATAAAACTGCTCTAATTTAAAGTCACGTGGCAACTTTGCGTGCGGACCCAGACACGGCTTCGCGACGGCGTACTAAAGGGAACAGCGGCCCGACAGCAATTTTACATTTCTGAACTTAATTCTGCTGAATAGGCACTTTTGGAAATAAATGACAGCAATAAACACCAGTAAATTAGACCAAATTTCCAATTTTAGAATATCAATTTCGAACCAAAAGGTCAAAAATCACCCCCATTTGAAATTTACGACACCTGTGTTTAACTTTCTACTTGAAAACTACTAAAGTTATCTAAAATCCAACAACGTAGCACTCTTCAGAATAACATTTAGAAAGTCACTGCTTAAAGAAAATTGGGTTATATATATTTACTTTCTGTACATTTGTCACGGTAGCGAAACTTCCGCAAAATCGGTTACATTTGGGAATTTATCGCAAGATTTGTGTAAATTGCACGGAAACAAACTATGGCTCAAATGAAAGAGCAATCGATCTATTAATTGGTCCAATTTAATGATGTTTATAGGATTTACAGGTCTTCAACAGTGCCCATTTAAATAAAACCATGTTGAACCCAAAATCGCAGCGCCATCCGTTGGACGAAAGTTAAACTATAAAATGGATATTCGTTCACCTTAACGTCGAACTGATAGCAGTCGGGCGAGTCCATCGCTTCCAAGGCCTTTAAAAGGATGTACTTCAAGCTGAACGTCACTTCCACCATTATTAATCTGTAAATCAATTAATCAAAAACATTAAAATATAAATTCCAGTTTCTTATGATTTTCCTGTAACTAAAATCGAAGTACACATTCCCAGATATGTCACTGAATTTATAGTTAAAATAATTTCAAATTCCCTGATTTTTCTGAATTTTCCACGTTTATCCAGCTTTCCCTGAATGAACCACATTTACAGTGGAACCTCTCCAAACTAATAACCCTGGGACCGCATGTTTGTATTAGTTTAGCGAAGATATTAGTTTACAGGGTATTTGTTTAGGGAGATTCTACTGGTTTCCTTTTCACTTTCACCACCGTATAGTTAGCTAGTTACCTGTCGAATTTCATCGAGAAGTTGTGCGCCTTGAAATACGTCTCGCTGTCGAAAGTTGGCGGCGCCTTAACATCCACCGGCACGCTTGGAATAACTTCGACGCATTCTGTTATAATTCCAAAAAACAAACCATTTATTATAAACTCCCTCTATACTTTTTACCACTTAAATGTGACGATCACCAAGCGGGTCGCACGCGTGGAACAAGACATCTGGATCGGTATAGTGGTTGTTTGCAGGAAAATTGCCAGAAACGAGTACCCAGAAGCTACTGTGGCCAAAGTATGATGGCTACAGGCTTGAAATTTTTTGTGAAGGTAGAATACCATGATGGCTTCGTTGACTCGAAGAGATATTTTACAAACAAAATCTGGATTATTTGATTTTTAAATAAAAATGTTAATTTTTGGGGTATTTTCAAGTCGACGAAGACGTTATGGCATTCTAAATTCACAAAAAATTTCAAGCCTGTAGCTATTAAACTTTGGTCACGGTTGTTTCTGAAGTACTATTTGGCCCGCTTGGCGGCACTGCCACGCGGCTCAACTTACGTTTAACCGGGTTGCTGTCGAAGATGAAACTTTCGTTGAATCCCCAGATTTCCGCTTTCTTATAGTACATCTTACAGATGGATAGAGGAGCGGCCGAGACGTCGTGATGCACGTAATCGAACGAGCCGATGGCCACTTGTCGTATCGTCGAGTACTGTACGATAAGCGAGCGCGTGAATACACAAATGTAGTCAGTGAATTTACAAGACCCAGTTAGATTAAAACCAAGATTACAATACGCTTACGGTATCGACGATGTGATTGACGTGTTCGTAAAATCCTTGCCGCGTGTAGACCGCGTAGGGTCCTTGATTAGGAGGGTACGCGTCTACGTCCAATTCGGGATCCCAGTCCTTAAGGAACAGGTGATTTAGGGTCACTTTGCTGTCTTCGTAGAAGTTTATGTGAGAGTATCTGGCAGTTCCAAACAGCAGTAACTGTCAAAATCAAAAAATTTGAACATTTTAGAATAATATTATTCCTAATGTCTTCTGGTTTGATGAACCACAAATATATATAAACTACAGTGTAAACCTGTCGGTGGTGGAATCAAAAAGGATAAGAAAAAGTTTCCACAATAAATAGGTTTTTTAGAAAAATTTATAAAGTTTATATATATCATCAAAAATTCCGAAAAAAACATAATATAATGCTGTTAATTAACTTTAAAAATTTGTTCTTTCGCCATAGACAGGCTTTCCAGCAAAGAGAGGTTGTGCAACAAAATATATAACATTTGTTGTGAATAGATAATTACTTCTTCCATAGTAGACAGGTTTTCCAGCATCGACAAGTTTATTTCAAAATTTATAATGGTCTTTATAGCGACTTAAAACTACATTTTCCACCATAGGCAGGTTTTCCAACACCAAGAAATTTTTAAAAATTTGTGATACTCTTAATAGATTACAGAAAATGACTCTTCTCCACCACAGAAAAGTTTTCCAGCATAAAGAGGTTTTTGAAAAATTGACAATGATGTTCGTAGATGGGAAAAAAATTATTACTTTTTCCATCATAGACAGGTTTTCCACAATAAAATAGATTTATGGAAAAATTGATAATGTTGTCAATTAATCCAAAAAAATTATTTCTTCCACCATAGACAGGTTTAATATCACATTTTATGTTCACAAAATGCATAAACTACCGTATACTCTATCCAGAGTTTAGTTGATAAAAAACGCCCCGCCTCCCTTTTAAGACCCAAGTTGTTATTGGTTTGAGTGTGGCTATTGAGATTAGGGCACCGCCCACAGCTGGCCAAAAACCAATAACTATGTCTTCCTTAAAAGAGAGGCGGGGCGTTTTTTATCAACTAAACTATGGATAGAGTATAGCAAACATGTTTTCATTGTTTGAAATTTAATATACAAATCATTTTTCCCATAAGAATTAAGGTGTTCGTGGCAGGCAACAGTTTTAATATATGCTAGGCTTTAGTAGACATTGTTAAAGGAGAACTGACACGGTTTTGTAACACCCCATGATATTCGGAAAACATAAAGAATGATTAAAATCAAAACTATGAGTTAATTTCTTTTATTTTTAAAAAATTTATTAGAAGAGTTATACTCTAACAGATTGAAGTTTGTTTATTTTTGTGTGTTTTTGCAAGGAGGAGGGAGCGCGTAAGGCGAATGTTGAATTTAATTTTAAAGGAGAACTGACACTTCGTTTAAAAAAATCGAGTTAAGCATTGCGAAACATGGAAAACATGGTGAAAAAAATGTTAGTGAAGTCAGATTTCAATTATAAATTGTTAAAAAAAATTGTTGGCAATCTAAGCACAATTTTGTAGCCCCGCCCATTTCGTTAAAATTCAGTTTGAGGTGCCAAACTTTAACGTAGTGCGATTGTTGCATTACTAACTGTTGACCAATGTCCAACTATACTTGTATTGCAATTTCATCGAAGTTTTTCTTCACCGAGAACCGCAGTGGTTGTCGCTAAAACTACCGAACTGTGTGCCGACGGGCCAATAGCAGCCGAGACGGCAGACAAAATCTACCTTTTCAAGAGCAAATTACTCAAAATCCGTGCAGCCAAAAAATTACCCAAAAATGCAGTGAGTTCTCACTTCATCCATTTCCCCAAAAACACCAGTTTTGTTACAATCTAAATTCGAAATAATTAGGTGTCAGTTCGCCTTTAAGTAATTGTTTAATTGGGCTTGGAACATTCGGAGCAGTGCGAGTACACAAACACAAGAATGTATAGCGGAGGTTATATACCGTGGGGTTCGGCTTGCCGTGGACCTTCTGGGCCATTTCGGACACTCGTTCGATGATGGGCGCGATGTTGGTCGGTTCCGAGAACTGGATGCGGGGAATACAGTTGCGGTACGCCGACACGATGCCTTCGACACCTGAAATGCGTTTATAAATTACTATTATTAGCTGTTAAACTACCAAGAAATAGAACTACCAAGTGCAAGAATGTTCTGAAGTGGCCACACGATCCAGAAGACAACTTACCTTTGCAGAATGGGTTGTCGTCGTTGAAGTTCAACGCGAAACCGTGCGATTCTTCAACACGCGGCGGGATTCTCGCTCCGAATCCAAAAGCGGGAAACATCTTGTCGCTATGGCAACTTACAGTAAAATTCATGTTTTAAGTAACATTACATAGAGAATATCGTCTCGCTTCACCTGTCGTAATCCTGGACAACATTTCCCACTGCACTAATAGCGCGAAGGTACTCGTTGGGAAACTGAGGATCGATACGGTGAAGCGACGTGGGGTCATCGGGTTGTCCGTTAGACGAAGTGAAGTCCACGCCAACCTTGGGAAATACATGGTAACAATAAAGGGTATTGTTGGTTGTTGTGACGGTTAGATAGTAAAGTTGTGTTAATTACCACGAAGCCGATCTGACATCCTCCGAAGACGTAATCGAGGAAGGTGTGTTGTCTGCGGACGTTGCGGCCGTTGAGGACAATCTTGCCGGAGCTTGCGTAACTCGTCCCAACTTTTGCAAGTTTCCTCAAGTTGACGCACGGCCATTCCAGCTGTCACAGAATACACTGAACATCAGTTGGCCGGGTAACGTTGCGATAAGTTGGTATGCGTTATCTATTGCCGCGCCCTTCGCGTGTATATAACTATACGCTGTTTCTTGTCTTGACTTCCAGACCCATTTTGTTGGATAACTAAGTAAGTGACTGACATTGGCTGAGTGACGATAAACTTCCAGCAGATACTTAACGGATTTCAGAGTAAGTTTAAACATGATTTCTGATGACTAATTGTGGGACATGTGTCCATACTTTTGAAATTAATTTGTAACGTTGGGTGGTTTAGCAACCATCCCAATGGCCCCATGAAGGGGGGCGGGGGATGGAGCTAGCGGTGAACTGTGTGAAACAAAGACACTTCTGGATGTAGTTGTCCAGAAATGGTCAATATATTCAAATAATTTTGAGATTAATTGTAAAAATTTTCCATCTCGAAGCCGGCTTTTCAATTTCCCTGTCGATACAAACCTCATTTTGAATTTACAGAAAGTTAAAACAGTTATTATAATAGAAATCTAATTTAATTTATTGCAATAATATTAAAGGAGAACTGACAGGGTGTTGTCTCCCTTTTTGGCGAATCGTTTTACCCGAATAGCAAAATGGGTCACAGTCTTCATTTACCGCCCTGTCAGTTTACCTTTAAAGGTGAACTGATATTGTATTTTTAACACCATTAATTTGTACAAAAATTTAGAAACCGTACTATTGACATGCGGGTACGTTAATGTCCCAACGATATAACGGTCTCTGTTATTATGTGCTAAAGTTTACTGTATTATATGAATTATTTTAACCTGCTGACTTGATTACCCCTGTCCAAAATACCACATGCATTTTTAATAATTTCATTTTAATAATTCCCACGGTGATTTTGTTTTTGACATTCTCCATAAAAGATTAATCGTCACGTTACTTTAATGACAAAACAATGTCAGTTCACCTTCAATTGAAAATGAAATTGCATTTAAGGGCGTTGAATTCAACGAAACCATGTCACTCATTTGTTATCACGGGAATGTAATTGTTATGAAATGCCAAAACACTATTGTGAATTTAATCTCAAGCGTGGAAACAAACACGCCAATCTCTTTTTGGGATATTTTGTTGAAGAAACCTGATTGGTTAATATAGTGAATATGTTGAATGTTAACGGTGTGGATTTATGGCTATTAGAAAATGGGATCGGGACGCGACGCGGGAAAAGTTTGCTGGAGCATCCTCTGGTTCCTCATCTTGGTGTTCGTCTCGTTCTTCGTGGCCGGCTTCTGTGCCTTATGGTACATCGTCTTCTACACAATGGCTGCCTGCTGCGAAGGACTGGCAGGAATTGCGGACATCATGCTCAAGGGCATCCAGTTCCCTCATCTTTGTTCCAAGGGAATGCTTAGCGGAAGACCGATCGGATCGGGTGGAGATTGAGTCGCTCACGTTCATTCGTTCATGTATCAATCATTAAACCTCTTTTCATTCATTCATCCATCTAGTCACTCCATCTAGTGATTGAGTTTTTACCAGCTTTGTGGACTCCGCTGTGAACTCGGACAGCTCCACGACCGCTTCGCCGATCAAGTCGTGGTCACCGTTGCCGTCATGGTCCCAAACAACCAACTGCAATTGGTCATCATATTAACTGTTACCTGATGGTATGACATTTGAGATTAGACAGAGGGTAATAATGGTCATGCACCTTGAATCGGCAGTTGTAGTTGCGCGATGTCATCCGGGAAAGCGGAATTTCAAACGGCGGCCATGTGGGATTCCGTCGGTTTCGGCGAACCTTCAAACAACGGAATAGTTACAGTATTATATAGAAGATGGGACATATGACGGTGATGGCATGATGGAGAATAGAAGAAACAACTTTTCCAGAAGGTTTAGAATTAGTTTCGCAAGTTTGTTGCATGCAAGGTATTGCAGTGCAATATTCCAATGTGACTCCTATGAGGAATGTTGCATGCAATAGCTACTTGCTGCAATCAAGTTGCGAAAGTCGTGTTGATTCAAGCCAGCAACATATAGAATTAGAATGCACAACCCTGAGAAGGTACGCAGAGTCGAATTTGCAAGTTTCTTGCTTGCAGGATGTTGTATTGCAATATTCCAATGGGCCGCCTGTGTAAAAACTTGCATGCAACAGTTACTTGCCGCAATAAAGTTGCTAAAGTCGGAAATCTATTATAATTTCCCCCATAATGATGATAAATATGACAAAAATCTATCACTATTGAGTTTTCCTCTTCACTATTGGTTGACGACTTTCAAAGAAAGCTCCGAATGTTCCAAGCCCAATTAAACGATTACCGAGATGCTCTATTGTTCGTTAATAGCACGAATCAAAGCTGGTTTGTTGATCGAATTAGTACGTGTCGTCATAAATTCGGTTCTCCCTCTCATATGCAAATAACGAACAATAGAGCATTTAAGTAATCGTTTAATTGAGCTCTGAGCAGTGCGAGCATACATACTGAATTCCTTTCTTGTTGAACAACCCCCTTTATGAAAGTATTAGAGAAAATTATAAAGAAATTTTTCTTTTGCAATTTTATTGTAGGAAGAGATATTGCACGCAAGGTCTCATATAGATGCCCCATTGGAGTATTGCCCTGCAATATTTTTCAAGCAAGAAACTTGTAAAAGCGACTGAACTTTCACAGGAAAGTATTTTATTTTTGTATGTTACTATTGCCTTTAAGATGCACGACTTTTGCAACTTTATTGCACCACGTAGCTACTGCTTGCAAGGTTTTCCATAGGTTACCAATTGGAATGTTGCGGTGCCGGTATCCTGCAAGGCAGACACCCCTCAAAATCGGTCCAACATTCCAGAAAGCGGTATCGCATCTATTTCTCCTCCACGTCATTCAAAGACAGGTGATGTACTTTGGTTCGGTGAAGGAGATGCCACGAAGAATCTCCTCCATCTTCCTTATACATTTCCAAGAAGGGATCTGAGAAGCCGAGGACATCCTGGTGGTATAATTAAGAAGACATACGTAAAAGAATGGTGCGATGGATCATATCGCGAAAAATGTGGCAAACTTTGTTGTCCAGGTTCTTAGCCGAGAAGTTGAATTCCCAAAGTTCATCATGGTCCTTGTTAAGTTCCTCTGCAATAGCCTGTTCCAAAATGATTCCCAAATTATAGAAAACTAGTTAACGTAATGAATGACCGGTATAAAGATAATACCGTTAAGTGTGCTTTTCCAACAACAGCCCCGTTATCAAAAGCCAACTGTCTTCGGAGTGGTGCCGTGGAGACAAGTTGTCCCAAGGTACATTCAACACCGCCGAGAAACTTACCCTTGTCCGCTAAGGAGTCCTGAACTCTAAAGCGTAGTTTCTGGATGCGGTCGAAAGAGTACTCCATCGTGAACGCTGTTGCGTAATGCGGACTTGAGGTTTTCTTGATGAATTCCGTACGTCCAACATCAGTCCAACCACCTTCACCATCATCTTTCTGCAAGATGACCATCGAGTCGCATTTCGATGTTAGGTCCTTTCCCGGAAGGTCCTCGCAGCGGACTCTTATCTCAACCCGGCAAGGGTCTTTCGATGAGAGTTTCGCGAAGGCACGGGCAACCGAAAGATGTTGTGATGTCTCCATAATACCGCTAAGTGTTGAAATGATCATTGTGGAATTACCGAAAAGTCTTCGCACTTGGCTAACATGATCGTAAAAATATGCCGGGTCAGCAGATGCGGTTTCAAACCAGCTGGCGGTGACACAATAGTCATTATAAGTAACTGTAGTGGGCGAATATAGCAAATAATACTTCTAGATTATCATTTACAATTACAGTGGAAAACTTAAAGGAGAACTGACGCGGTTTTGGAACATACACTGAAAAGTTCCCAGTTTATTGATATGATGTCAAAAAAACATTGACGCCAATGAAAGTTTTGTCAAAACTGGTAAAAAAAGTTACGACTAAAGCCTAGTTTCCATTCAAGCGAAACTTTTCGGTAGCGGCCACTATACTCCATTTCGCTTTTACCAACGAGCTGTGAACAAGCCCGTTGTGGGTGTATCAATGTGCCACAAGAAAAGAGTTCCACGAGTTCCTGTCCCATTGCTTGAATCTGCGAACAGCGCTCAGATCCTAGAGGGACGAATGTGACGTCACTGTTCGGCGATTGGCTGACCCTTGGCGCATGTATCTCACGAAACCCCCTATCTGTAATGCGGTCGACTTCCTCGTTCGTAATAGCGAAATGGACTATAGTGTCGGTTTCGGCAAGCAGCGTAGCATTTCCATTGTAGCGATGTTCGTTAACAGTTGCCCTTGCCGCCCAAAATCCACCGGATTGGAATTTTTCGCCAACTTGCGAACGTGTATTCCGTCAACCAACGAGAAGCAGGACGGTATTAAAAGACCAATCACGAGGCAGGTTGTTGGCGGCGCTCCACTCCAAATGGAAATAGGATACCGCTGTAAACTATAGAAGCCAGTTAAGGCCACCACCACCTAGTTTTCGCTTGAACGGAATATAGGCTTAATTGAAGGTGTGACGCCATGTTGTCGTAACGGCGCTGGTGTCAATATATAATGTCCCATGGCGAAATGTGCGTCAGCCAATGAGGCCGACCGTCGTAGCGGTTTCAATGAAGTAAAATACATAATCTTTTATTTATTATCAAAAAATTACAGATAAAAATGCCAATGTTGATCAAACCCGTAATTTTAACTGAAAAACACCAATCACGCGCTTTCCAACGGTAACGGCAAAGCCTTCTTGCCCTGCATCCCCGGCAAGGCCTTATACACGAGGTAGAAGATCTTGTAGAAAGTTGACGACCGCGAGAGGACATTGGCTACAAAGTTCACCGGGTTCGGTTCGTTCTTCAACGCCGTGCATAAGTTGTAGTCGAACGTCCCGTAGAAAAGACGATGAACCTGCGCCGGTGTTCCCCAAGGCCTTCGGAGTAGCTGATGGAGGTAGTAGGCGCTAAGGTAGCACGTTTGAAGCTCCGCTAGACTATGGATGACCGCTATGTCTAACCGGTCTCCCGGGTGGAACTTAGGCCGTGCGCAGTATCTGAGCATCTTCTGTCGCAATTCCGTCATCTCGTGTCTTGAAACGGATCGGATCAAATCCTTGATGGTGTCCGTGACTTCGGTGGCTACTTTGCCATCGGTCTCTTCGACGGGGATCGTGGGCCAGTTTGCTCGACGAAGCTTCGCACCGCTCTTTTTGGCAGGCATACTTTGATTGCCGATGAAATAACAGAAGATCATGACGATTATGAACGCGATGACCACGACGTTATCCGGCTTTGTCGTCTTGATCCAGTATGACACCGAACTCCAGAAGAGAACCCAATCTTCCGGCCAGACCTCCTCGAACCACTCCTCGACTCGCAAAGCCTCCCGGATCAGCGATTTGGCCCTCTCGACCGACAACTTGTTCTTAGCGTTCAGGTTGGGAAGTTTCCCGAAGCCGGGTAGCGAAGAAAACGGGGCAACGGGGCTCTTGAACTGGCTTTTGAACCTCCTGCGGGACTCGCGGACAACGAACTCTGATATCTTGTCGCCTTCCGGCGATGCCTCCCTCGTCGCGTTCAGTATCCCGTATAGAATTTGCCGGATCCTCTCCGAACACACGTACGAACTCTCCTTCGCAAAATTCTCAACTTGGGACAGCAGGATGACCTCTTGAGCCCATGCCGCGTTCAAGACGAACGGCGAAACGAGACACGAGTAGAAGTCGTCGTGGAACCAATCGGGGAACGGAACACCGCCGGGGCATCCGTGAGCTATGAGAAGCTGCGGAGGACGTTGTTCCTCGACGGTCGATGGGTCGGGGAGACCGAGGAACCGGAGGAGCGTTAGGTCTTGCGGTTTGCGGTAGTTAGCGACGGTTCGTTTTAAAAGGGCTTTGGTGTCGGCGCGTTCGGGCTTCTTCAGGAACGTCACGACCTGAACGAACGCGGGTATTGAAAGGATTGACAGGTTGATGGCTACCGGCAGGTTCAAGGAACACGTACCTTGTCGATGGCTTCCTTGGTGGTACGGCACTCGAGCCACGCCAGAAGCCCCAAGATCTTCGTCTGCTGAGGGCTCATCTGCAGTTTCTTCCTCAGCTTTAGTTTCGGTAGCTTGATGTTGCGGTAGAGGTTCTTGAAGGCGGCGGGCCCGGCGACGAAGTCGTTTCCGACGAGGCAACCGAATAACGGTAGGATGCCCTCGTCCAGGTCGAAGAAGCATTCGAGGAAGTTGCGCACGAAGTAGATGCGGGAGCTGATGAAACGCACCGCAGGGTCACCCTTGTAGTCGAAGGTCTCCGATATGGAGTCGTTCGGGATGAAACCGCCTTTCAGGCGGTAGATGTAGAAGTCGCTGTCTTGGCTGATGACCGGACATTTCAGGTGATTGGCCACGGCGACGATGTAAGCGTCCGCTTCGAAGTTGCTCTGCACCATCGATACTCCCATATCTCGCAGGATCTCCTGGAAATAAGTACAGTAAGGTATGGCATCAAAATGGCGCCCATATAACAGGTGTTTTATGAGGACATTGTTATTTATGCTCGAGGTATGACATCAAAATGGCGCCCACATAACAAGTGTCATTAATTAAGGACACAGCTATTTCTGCGAGACGATCGGCATCAAAATGGCGCCCGTATAACAGGTTTTATGGCGACATTTTTATTTATGCTTGAGGTTTGGCATCAAAATGGCGCCCATGTAGCAGGTGTCATTACAGATTCCTATTTCGGGTTGAAGATTGGCATCAAAATGGCGCCCATGTAACAAGTGTCATAACAGATTCCTCTTCCAGTTTGAAGATTGGCATCAAAATGGCGCCCATGTAACAGGTGTCTACCTATTCCTATTTCTGTTTGAGGATTGGTATCAAAATGGCGCCCATATAGCAGGTGTCATTAATTAAGGACAAAGCTATTTCTGCTCAAGGTGTAATTGGTATCAAAATGGCGCCCATATCAACTGTAAATAATCGCGATATGAATTGAAGCAAGGATTGAAGCTATGCAATCATTAATTGTGAATAGATATCAATGGTATCGAATAAATGCCCCAATAAACACAGGCCGTACTTAAATTTGTTTGAATCGGACGACGGTAGATGTCGCTACTGCAGCAAATCCGAGCAAATCTATACTTCGATACGTGCGGCATCGTACCGGTTTCCGTATCGACTACACGTTACGTTCTGCGCCGATACGTACCGCCGCGTATCGGTCACGGATAACGATACAAATTTGCGGATCGGATCGGGCAGAAAAAACCGCAAATATTATCGGAATGTGATCGATCGCTCACCTGGAAATGGATCATGGATAGAATTGGCGCCAAACGACTTCGTCCTTCTCGAACTCTGGCGGCCATTCCGATCGTGATCGAAAGCCGCTGTTTGGATCTCTGCTCGGAAACTTTGATCTTTCCCGATTGCGGATCGTAACCGCCATCGAACACGACGAGGGCCCGCACCGAGCACGCTTTCAAAACGTCGAAATATTTGCGAACTCGGTCGCGAAATGCCGAATAATCGCCGCCAAAACACGAGTCGGCACGTGATCGGTGAAACAACGCGTAGCACAGGTTATTACCGTCAACAACAACTAAGCAATCGTGAAGATGGTGATCCTCAAGAAGATGCGGATTGTTCTCCATAAACGTAGTAAGTCCGGAAATGCCCATATTTTCGTTAAAATCGTACTTTTTAATCGTCTATCGTGTTATTCTGACTGATCAACCGCCATTTGTCACGTTGCCGCTGTGGTGGTACGTAGTTCACGCTCAATTCGCCAGGTGGCGTTATTCCGCAATCTCATCTGCCTTCGTAAAAGCTTGGCCACTGTGTCTGACTCCAATCATCAAGGACGTGTTTGGGGCCTCCACTGCTAGGTGGCGCGCGTATTCAAATGGATCTTGAAACCCATTCAAGCAAGCTCGCCACCTATCAGCGGAAGCCCCAAACACATACGAAATGACTCATCGCCGATACAGTGACCAAACCTTAACATCAGTTCAAACACTTTTCCCGCCATTTTTAAACAACTTTCCAGAAACATTTCACCGAAGTGAATCACATTTGATCAATGCAGACGCAGTTGGTCACGTTAATATTGTTTAATTTCTGTTAGGTTACGATAATTGAAGGTTTGTGCCATAAAGGAATACCATCTGAATCGTTGTGGCCGCCATTTTGGTTCCAGCATTTCAAACTTCCCATACATTGACATACAACTTACTCTGTGTTTATTTCCCTAAGGTAAAAAGACCAACATGGTCAAATCAAAAGGGCCATGTCCCACTTATTCATGTGTCCCATTTAACCGGATTCTACCGAATTGGATACGTCCAACTACATTGATAAGTAAATTTATGCCGCGACATGTTACGGTATGCAAACCAGAAGCCATTTTGAGTGCTGACTTAGAATAATTCAATCTGGTGTCCATGTACGCAGTGGTCCCTTGTGCTGCATAGTGAAACAGGGTGAGGACCTTGTTTATTTATTGGTATGAGTTTCTTTTAATAATAACTAGAATACAAAAAAATACGTATTGATTTCCGTAAATCGGTGTCACGTGGCGTAAAAACAGATTTTCTTGATCACACGTTACGTTTTTATGTACGTCTGACTTTGCGATGATGGCTCATGTCATGTCCACTTTGGAAGCCATCGAAGAACAATTATGTAATTAATAATTGATCCCATTCGTGTTCCTATCATCATTTCCCTCCAAAATATTCCCATTTGGTCATTCTTCTGCTACCGCGACACCAAAATGAAGTTGCCGTTCCTCCTCGTCGTGGTCATCCCGTGGTCATCCTGTCTGGTTTCCAGTGTGAATAACCCCCGCGAATTGATTGGTATTGTGATTGACGTAATGCGGTTATACGTTATCTTACCGTTGATAACTAACCTTATTAACTTTGTTTGAGGTGTCCTGGTTGAGGATTGTTCCTCAGAAGGTGATATCCTTGCGACCATTCGCAAGGTCATTGCGTTGTCGATGGATCTAAACACTGAACTCGTCAGCGTACCTTGCCGTGACTATGTCAGCGCGGTCAATGCAGGTTAATATCCTCATTAAGTAGTAGCGGTTAGTAAATTGGACAGTGGTGGGTCTGATTAAAAGTAATTATTTGTCTCAGTGGAATGGCTGATACGCAATGGGTCATCGGGAGTCATTGCGGTCGCGCGCAGCGAGGCATTGCGTATCGCCGGATCCACCGTTAAGTATTTTGGGATTAAACACCGGCTCATTGCATCCAACAACGATTGGACAATGGCCAGACCTTACTGTTACAACAAAGCCGGGAACGACAGCGATACCTGGAACTTTGTCACGGCCCTTTTGCCGGATGTAATAGACCGCTGGCAATGGAGGAACTTGTACCTCTACGTCGATGAGATATTCGGTATGGGCTCTAACCCTAACTGGAATACAGAGGACTAGTGTCCGTAAGTTGAGATGAATTGGTTTCGCTAGGGCGCACTGAGGCCAAGCAGGTTTACGCTTGCTTCGAGGCTTACCAAGAAGTAGCCAACATAAAACTGATCAAGACGCCGCAATCGATGTCTCCATTAGACTTCGTGCTGGCTGTCAAAGACACTGCCAGTAAAAGAGCCCACGAAGTGAAAGCAGTCATAGTTATTGGCAACTCGAACCTAGCAAGGCTCATTGCCAAAGAGGTGCCGATTGCTCCGTCAAGACAATGACCAGGATTCAGACTTGTCAGTTACAAATACAATTCTTGTCATTCAGGCATCCAGGATGGGAATGTTCTCGTACTTTTATCAGTGGCTGTTCCTAGAAAGGGGCACTGAAGAGTTCCTCTCGTCACTCCGTCTTAGAGTGGACACCGATGTAATACTTATGAGGCATCAAGCCACACTGCTGGGCACACCGGTATGTTAACCTAATTTGGCTCTATTTGGAACCATGAAGTTTAACAGATTGGGTTACTGTATAGAATCATTTTGCGAAATCCTTGCAACGTGCGATTGCCGATTTGACCAACAGTGATGTAGCCGAATGTTCTGATAGCGATCAAGTAAAGACTTTACAATTGAACTTCTTGGTCAGTTGAGTCGAATGATGGAACCTTTTCGAAATATCAGCCAGAGTTATCGATGGAAGTTACGCGAGTAATCCCCCGAAAAGGCAGTGTCCACCACTTGCGACCGATCGGTCAGTGGACTTCAGAAATGGGCCTTACGAAGATGAAGGCTGAAGAATTTCCAGACCTTGAAAGCTTCGAATTGACAGTGGTCACTATAGACGTATGGCTATCTTCAATTGCTAATGAAACGACTGATGTCCGATACGTGCATCGTAACGAGTAGACTAAATGTGTTTTTTAGTGTCCTCCTTACGTATCTGTGGGCTACAATAATGGTTCCTACATTTTTGAAGGCTACATGGTCGATATCCTGAGTGCCTTATCAGAGCTGATGAACTTTAGGTATAGTCCTAGCGCTAGATCTACGTGCTTTTTGGATTAAGTAGGGGGAGAAGGTCCCCAGGGAGGTCGACCTTTGTTCACAAGCCGAATTCAAAAGAAAGGGGCGGAGCATTTCTCTCCCCAAAAATCACACATATGTGTGAACACCAGGTTCAACATGGAGATTCCCTTTGGAGGGGAGGAGCCTACTTAGTCCAAAAAGCACATAGATCAAGCGCTAGGACTATAGATGCTAGTTTCACTGGGACGTGGGCCGACGGTGTATTAGGAATAGATGGAATTTGGCTTACAGAAAATACAAATTACATGTTCAGATCACAATCTTACCTTGGTGAGTATTGATGCCATGAAATGCACTTGATACTTAAGGTGAGTAATTGCGGCCCTGCTACAGTTGTTTGGGTCAAAATCCAATCCACAGCATGATTATTATAAACCGGTCTGGCAGGTCAGGCTTACGAGCCTCTTGGTCATGTGACATGCCCAAAATCAAAATATTATTAAAATCGTTGATTATGGTTGGAAATGGAATGCAGCCCATGAGATGGGCCTTGAATCTGGCATCTGAGCCATTTGGTTTGAGCTTGTGTTTGAAAACCCACCGGTTTGCAATGGCCCTGCGATTTGGTGGCAGATGAACAAGTGCCCATATTATAGCAGCCTTTAGGGACAATGCGTGGCTTCCAACCAGTCCACAATTCGTATAGTGACTTGTCATTGACTGAAGATTTCCGCATTCGATTTAGAATATGTGCAGCAGTGTTGACAAGCTCAGCTTACATTACCTCTGGCAATTTTTGCTGAAGCCAATCGAAGAGTGCGAGTGCACTCTATGAGAGTACGATTCTCACGTTCGGCTAGACTATTCTGCTGTGGTGTGTATGGTGGTGTTATGATGTGCTCCACTCCATGTCTCGCCAGAATTGTTCGGACTGTTGTATTGTCATACTCGAGTTCACTATCTGTACGCAATTGGTGAATGTGATGCCCAGCACTGATGGCAGAGTTCAGAAACTGCTCGAGTCTGCCAGCAACTTTATATTTGGTCTTCAGGAAGTAGACCACACGATATTGAGAAAATGCATCCTTGAAAGGCAGCATAATACTTGTGGCCACTGTAGGATTTCACTGGAAGTGGTCCACCGATGTCAGAGTGGATGACCTCTGATGTGGCCCGTTGTATGTGTTGTAGCACAGGATCATCGATGAGTCTTTCCTTAAACACAGGACTGGCAAGTTGATTCATTGGCAGGCAGGGTTCTCCCAATTGCCCTTTGGACAACCTTCTGGGCATGGTGCTTGTCCTGATGGCCAAAAACTCATGGTACCACTGTAGCTCATTTTGATTAAAGTCAGTTGCAGTAAAAGCAGTACAGCTTGGAGAAGATGGTGTCACGATGCCCACGATGAACAGAGCTTGTCGATTTGGACAGCTGGCAGTGTGAGCAGCATTGAACCAGCATGTTTGACAAATTTTGCCTGGAGTGCTGATGCCTTAAAGGTGCAGCATTTGATGCGGTCAAGAACATCGTTGACTGAGAAAAGCTGGTAACCCAGACGTGGGATGTAGCAAATGTCGTGCATGACCGTGTTGCAGCGTTGCCCATCAAACAGCGTAACTGCTCTGATGCTGCAGATTCCTTCAACATCGAGAGGCATGCTGTCTGCGATGACAATGTGTTTCTCTTGTTGATTATTAACCAACTGGAGCTCAAAGAACAATGATCGATTGTATCATATGCCACATGGCACCAGTGTCACAGATCCAAGTGTCTGATGTTACAGTATATGAAGAGGTCATCAGTCCAGTGTTGATGTCCCTTTCTGAGGGTGCAGATGGAGTATGGACATCCTTGGGGTTTCCCATCAGATCGATGCAGCCGGCACTCCTCTGGGCAGTGATGGACCTCCCGTTTGTGAAGCAGGCAGAAGAATTTTCTGGCTTCTGGATGCTTACTGGCAGACGCCTTGGGTCGTGATGGCAGGTGTCTGGTTGACTTACTGTTGTTGATGAGGGCCGTAGCTGTGGCATTGCTACCAGACACAGGACTACCAGGCGTTGATCTTCTGGATGAGATTGGCCATGGTCCATTGTTCCGGTTGAAGCAGTAGGTAGCCAGCTTGAGCGAAATGCGTTGAAGGCCTCTGGGAGAATCCTTATTGCGCAGGATTAATGAGTCGTGGCTGGTAGTCAATGAATTTGAATAGCTTATTCAAGGCAAGGTCTTTGCTACTACCCTCATAGAACCGAATGAGGTCTATCCACACATCTTAGGCATGTTTGTGAGTTGCAACCTTTACTTGAACCTTTTCGGTCATGTTCGCTGGCCTTGATGTCATGCACCTTTTTCTGGTCAGCTATCATGTTGCCATATTCAGCAGCCACTGGTTCTGTTATATTTTCGGTGAGAATGTCCTCTCTGTTGAGCTGTGAACGTGCGTAGACTAAGAAAAGTGATTTCCAGTGTTGAAAGTATGCATCACCGACTAGTGATTTAATGTGCAGCTGTTCAGTGTACAAGTTGTTCATCTTGATGTATGTTGTGGTTTTTTAGCAAAGTTCTTAAATGTAGTGTTGCATGCTAATTTTAACACATCACCTATTGAAGTAGAATCCTTGATCGAATTCAGTAGTGATGAGCCACAGATGTAAATTATGAACTTGCAATGATACATCAAATTATATTGAGTGAAGTGCACACTTTCGTGGTACAAATGCAAAAGACCCAGGAACAGGAAGGGCCTGAAATCAATTAAAGGAACAGGAATGACCAAAAGAGAATTGGGTCAGAGCCCTTAATACCATCAATAAGAAGTCCGTGAATGCAAAGATAATATTTGAAAGAGATTGTGGTTTTCAATTGAAGTAACAATGTAACGGCCAAAAATCCGCTAGAAGCCTTTCCTTCCCCTGGCTGTTTAAGTGCTAATGGCCTGGTGCTCCCACCCGTGTTTATATTAGGCTATGTAACCAGGTCAAGGGTGCCGTTCCAGTTATATTAGTTGTCAAGTATATTAAATCGTTAACTATATACATACAAAGTCTCTACTTTATTTCCCACACTCAGTGCAGAGCAACGGTCAACACGGTAATAGTACAGAAAAGGTATGTTACAACAACAATAAGATTTATACCAATTACAATGAGTAACATTCTTTATTTTTTAAAATAAAGTTTAATAGTTATTACAAATCCGAAATGAACATATACAAGCTACATGTCTTAGTTATTATTCACAAATAACTAAGTCCCCTTAGAAATGTCACTCATTTGAACGGCCTGCCTTCTGATTAGGTTTTCTGCATATGATCAGTCTCGAAGTGAATTTTGAAAACTCAACTAAGAAATACCTCACTGACAGGCCACGAATAGATACGAATACAATAAAATACTATTTTAATGAACATGTTTCTGTTAGTTTCTATTATAGTACAAAAATGAAGTTTCAGTTGGAATTTCTGCAGCTTTCCTTGAGAGGAGCTTGGTAGAAAACTGTTGTGGCATTCGGATATTCTGCCTTGTAAAATAACTATTAAACACAAAATCAATTATTATGCCTTGGAATATTAGGGAATCACATTCGTTAGATAAGTGGATAAATCGTATTGGAATTTACCAAGCGTTCGTCGTAAAGAGGAAGGCAAAAAGTGTAGCTTGTGTCGAATCCTTGAATGTGTCTGATATTAGTGATGTCTTCTTCAGTAAGAGTTGAGGTGTTGTAATTTACCAAATATTCATGTAATTGGTAGTTCATATTAGAGGAGTAAAATTGAGGGGCACTGTCACTAAATGCAAAATTTGCTATAAAAATGTAACCATAAAAAAGCTATTACAATAGTTTTGCTGTTTTATATACTTAGGCTGTTGGTCTACATGAAATATTTTATGCAGTTCTCTCTGCGGAATCAATTTTACACAGTGCGACACATTAGCTGCAGGATAGTATTCCATAGCGATGAAACACATCTCATCTGTATTTTCAGGACCACCCTATTAAAAATAGATTTTTGAGATAAAGTAAACCTTTTGATCTATAGTTACTTAATTACCATAAATGCAATATACCTACTAATATATCAAACCCACATTTCTTTCAACAGACTTACTATATGCTAAAGGTATTATGTTGAAATAGATTACCACTGTAAGGTTTGTTCTATCTGTTGTGTTGTATTCACATTCCCCCAACATGTAATCGCCCTAAGTACACAGTAAACAGACATTAGTCAAGCTCAAATATTTGATCAAATTTGCCGAAGTATTCTAATTGCCACTATTACACCTGTCGACCTATTTGTAAACTTACCGGTAGTACTTTCGCTGTGTTTGGCAAATCAGTTTGAGCCTAGTTTTTATATAAGTAAGAAATTAGGGTTAGTTATTTCTTTGTTGGTTTCTCGGTGCAAGGAGTTGTATAGGTGACCAAGAGTAGCATGCGATGCAGGATTTAATTCAGCTTTTTAAATCTATTAAAATATTAATTTCCCCCGAGCTGAGTATTTTTCAGAATTGACTGGGATGAGTGAGACAAGGGGACACTATTTCAGATTGCTGAAGTAGAGACCATGACTATTGATGTGACAACACTTTTCTCGAAGAGTATTATTGAGGAGTGGAATGGGTTGCCCTCGACTAACTAAGTAGGGACTTCTGCAAAAATTGGATGAGTTTTTTGATTGCGCGTTGCGGATTTTTCATGGTGGAACGATTCCTGCATTCAATGTAACTCACGGTCACATACTTAACTCCTTGCTACAAACCTGATGGAGAAAGTCAAAATTGTTATCTTGGAACAAAGGTGGAAGTTCAACACCATTTCGAAAATGACGAACTCTGCCTTTCTGAACTATTAGATATATCAGTTGACAACCAAAGCTTATAGAATTAGGTCACTTTTTAGGAACATAATGAGTTTCATAGCGTTTTCACAAGTTATTCATTTAACTGGTTAATATTTTCAAAACAGAAATTGTTTTTTTGCAACTTTTGGATGTACTGCAGTGCATTGTAATGAATGACAAATGGAGCTTTTGCACATGATGTCACTGACGACATTTGTCTATCTTGTTGTATATCAGCCAAGAAAATGGAATTATTGCAGAATAAGGCAAGGTTTAATGCTAATGTCAGTTGTTGCACATGATTATACTAGGATGTAGTATATACATGAAACTGAGCTGCAGATAAGTTTATATCCCATGGTATCCAGTCAAAAGGTCAAACAAAAGGTCGAGGCCAAAATATTGCAGATCAAAAGATCCCCACACAAAAAGATTGCCTTGTAAATTGATGTCGTGGTAAAAAGATTGTGAACTATAAGATGGTCTTCAAAACTGTTAGGGCATGTTTGCTTGTGTTATATAAGGTTATGTTAGGTTAAGTTAAGTAATGTCGGTGACCTTTTTAAAGCCTCCGCCATTGCAAATTTGTTATGAGGACCCTTTTACAAAGCAATCATTTTACCAGGCGATCTTTTGGCTGGTATTGTTGAGGGCGACCATTTGTGAGAGACGACCTTTTTGACTGCGATCTTTCATTGCATGAAAGCTGGGTATTCAAACTGAGCTGCAGAAAAGTTGCTGTTCTATTATACAGACAGTCGATATTAATTTGATGGAAAAGCTCTATTATTGTATTTGAAATGTGACCTACAGGGCCATCTATAGATGTAGAAAAGTTATGGCATATATTACTTACGTGTTGTATGGCCGTGGATCGCAAAATTGAAAATGGTGACACCATCAGGAAAAAGCTTCAATGTAC
Source organism: Glomeris hexasticha (assembly GCA_034695945.1). NCBI lineage: Eukaryota > Metazoa > Arthropoda > Diplopoda > Glomerida > Glomeridae > Glomeris > Glomeris hexasticha. The sequence goes on from JAQIWR010000208.1 coordinate 24,639, forward strand.
AAAATAAATAAAAGTGAATAAAAGAACTCAGCAAATTATGAAAACATCAGTAGTGGGTGATACATAATTGAATTTTCCAATTATTTTGAGGGTTGTTTGGGGATTTTTTAGAATGATATCCGCTCAAAATACCTGTTTTGTGCAGGCTGGCGGGCAGCTGATTGACACAATGAATGATGGTTGCTTTGGTGGTATAATTGTTGTTAAATCATACGGGTGTAAGGTCATATCAAAGAGACCGCTTTCATGTTTTCTTAATTTTTCAGTCAGATAAATTCGTAAAGTTGATTGATTGGAAATCCCTAAATAGCAAGTTGTCACTTGTATTTATAAAATAAATCCAATACAATAGTTACAACTTGTAATTTAGCTAACCTTTGAGAAGGCCTGGATTGTCATAATGCGCATTTAACATGTAATAAGTTGGTTTTCCAATTTGTCCAAAAGCTGCTCCAATTTCAGGTGGAAGAAAGCTGACCTGTTTATAAATACATAAAAAACGTTTGAATCATTTAGTTCCTTATTCATTAAAGGAGAACTGACACGGTTTTTTTTCCGGCCCTAAATTCGTTGAAAAATTTCCATACGTTAACACGCAATTTAGGAAATTAATCTGATGTTTTGAAAATTTTTCATCGATTGGTTTTTAAAATAAAAATTCCCGAAATTCCCCATTTTCGGCCACCAGTGGCAGTCAAAATGTCAAAATACACATGTGTATGGCACACCTTTGTACCAAAACATTCTAAATGCCTGCTGGCTATACAGGTGACTTCACCACTGCAGAACCTCCTAGCCCTCCCTAGCCTCTTTTAGCCTCTCAGTACAGTCACAAAAATAAACAAACTTCAATCTGTTATAAGTCTTCTAATAATTTTTAAAAAAAATAAAAGAAATTAACTCATAGTTTTAATTGTAGTCATTCTTTATGTTTTCCGAATATCATGGGGATGATGATGCGGATCTTTTGCTGAAAATAGGACATTTGGCCCTTTGGATTCCATTAGGACCACTGGGTCCTTTTGATCTGATTAGAACAATTTGGCCAGTTTAATTCATTTATTACCATTGGGTCCTTTCGATTCATCTGTGGCCATTAGGCCCTT
>JAQIWR010000209.1:0-25691 GCA_034695945.1 Glomeris hexasticha
ATGAATGTGGGAAAGTGGTAACACTCACCAATTCACGGATATTTCAAGGGGCCCTGACTTTGTGGACACCCTGTATAGGTATAATACGTAAATTCTGACCATGCAGACAAACAAACAGGGCTGTTATAACGAGGGCTGAATGTACGAGCAATGGTACAAGCAACTATTCTTTGATGAGATTGTGATGTTTCAAATATCACAGTCGTGTTGGCAAATATAGAAATTTCTACAAGTAAAGTACAACTTCCTGCTGTCCTGTTGCCACATTTAGTAAATCCAGTAATAGTTTAAACTATCACATTGTTCATACCAAGCTGAGATTACCAGTTTTCTTGAATTCTCCAGGTTTTCCAGAGTGCTTATTAATTTAGGCCAAATTTCCAGCACATATTATCATGTTTACAAAGGTTAAACCTAATTTTATTTCAACCCCTTTTCTGAATAATTTTAATTTAAAACACGTTCAAATTGCATATTATAAATTTCCCTGACTTCTCCAGGTTTTGGTAAAAATTCCCTCAATTTTTAGCTAAAATCCCAGATATCCCAGATTTCCCTGCGTGAAGTGATCTCTGTTAGATATAAAATAAATAAGGAATATGTATAAATAAGTATTAACAATTCCCTGACTTTTCCATGTGTTCCAGGTTTTCCAGGTTAGTAGGAACACTGAATCGAATTGCAATCGAGTAAAAAGTAAGGTGGTTTACGTACCGGTTGCCAGAATGCCGCAGCTTCTGAGGACAACGTCTTCGTGGACACCGGCTTCGCGGTCGTTGCCTTCTTCCCCATCATTGCTACTAGCACTAATGGACAGCCTAGGACCTCCAAGGTCTTCATCGGACTCCGAGGAGGACACCACGTGGAACTTGGCCCTTTCGCTCCCAGGTCTATCCGCCGTACTCGACGATGACATCAATTTCCTCGTTCTAGAACCGGTGCGAAACGTCATTGGGTTCAGATTCAATTTTGCAATCTGGGTTGTCATGTTGCTAAGGGCTTTAGACCCTAAAAAAAAAAACAAGTGACCAATATTGTAATTATGTAATTAAACTATACTAATGTCCCTATAGTAAAAGTACATATACAGGGGCCCTTACCGGCATTTTTCAAAGCAAGCAACTGGCCTTCTGACACGTTCCTGGGCATGTTGACAAAGGAAGGAAGATCGAGGTATAAACTGCCCAATGTGCTTGCCCTACTCTGAGAAAAGGGCATCTTGGTTCGTTTCCTTTCCAGTTTTCCGTAGACGATGGGAACGGTCTTTCGCGAAGTCACTTCCATGGTGACCATAAAAGTCTCGCAGATCGCCTTCAGTGACTCTGAACAATTAACAAATTCACATTGTTCACATATACAGTGGATAAAAAGTCCTGTCCGATCATTTTAAATTTGCAAATAGGAATTGGCCATGGCGCTTTCGAATGGCATCCGAATTTTTGACCTTTGACCTTTCCTTAAAGGTCATCTCGTCTCTAACTTTTAAACCGCTGCAGTTAAAGACAAATTTCCAATTAGAAAGTGAAAGAGGACGTCGAATACATGCAGAATAGTATTTTTCCACTATTTTAGGAGTACCAGTGAAAAGGGAAATGAATTAATTTATGGATTGAAAACGCTGTGCAAAACATTCGCATTTACGTTGTGAAATTCCTTCCACCTGCAAACAACTTTTGTATTGTGATTTCACTGCAATTCATTAAGCTTTTAATCAACTGAGAGCCAAAAATGATTGATGTAAACGGAAGGCACTTTTAGCCAAGATGCAAGTACAAGACCTATCTGGAAATTACAAAATTGGTCTTCTTTTTAATTTAAAATAAAAATGTGTTAAAACATCAAATTAATATTAATAACAAAGACGTTTAACATGTTTCGCCGACTATTTTTTAAAATACTGCCTGCAAATTAAAAAATTATTGATCCATTGTACTGATCAAATTTAACAAGTTTTACTTAATTGAAATTGTCAAACGCTAAGTATTTTACTTTATACAGCAAATAGAGTATTTCAAATTAAAGGAAACAAGTAATTATAGCCAATACATTGGCAGCACCATGACACAACATTTTTGTAAACGTTATTTTTAATAAGGTCAGAACACTTTTGCATGTAAGTTTTGCGCAAATTTCAATGTTTTCGCACAAAATTGGGTCCTTTTGTACACAAGTATGTGCAGTTTGTGCGCAAAAATGCATCAATTTGGTGCAAAATGTTTTTCGGTAATTGTGCACAACTGTTAATAGAATTTTTTATGTATTATGTTAAAAATATTTATTTATTTTCTCATTACCCTGAGACTATTAAAATATTGGAAAAATCATTTTCGTTATGAATTATACATGCTCTTTTACTTTCTAATTGGAAATTTGTCTCTAACTACAGTGGTTTCAAAGTTAGAGACGTAAAAAATTTGGGTGTCATTCGAAAGCGCCATGGCCACTTCCTATTTGCTCCCATTAGCCGAATTCGAATATCTGTCACCGTTAACAAATTATAAGGTCGGGAACTGGACTTTTGGACCACGCTGTATTTCACCAACCCAATATAGCTTGCTGCCTAAAATTGCTCAGGTAAAACTTTCCAACTATGTCCCATCAAATTTCTTGTTACATTTAGTAAACAAAGGTTTTAAGTGCACATAACATCTTTTTGTAGTAAGGCACGAATATGAGGTTACATAAAAATTTCGAACGTTCAAAAAGTTATCCAAAAGTGACGTCATTGTACACACATATGCACTTTTGCCAATGTAGACACAGTGAGTCACAATTTGTTGCATAAGCCTGTAGTCCACTGCCGATGAATGTTACCTATCGATTGAATTTTACCGTTAAATTTAAAATGCTGAATTGAAAATTAAGTAACATGTCTCGAGCAGTGTATACTGAAACCGCGTTCAAGGTTGCACTATGAGGGGTTGGGGAAAGAGGGATGACGAAATAATTACGTGTCCTTTGACCAATGTGAAAGAAGTTGGGACTGTTTTTGGCGTGTCTATCAACGACCAAAAATGCGTAATTGGACAAAAGGGGTCGTAATTATCTCGTCTCGTACCTTCCACCAAAGCCCTCATAGTGCAACTTTGAACGCGTGTTCAGCCTTGGACGAATAATACTGTGTCTGGACTCGTTGCGTACCGCCATCTTTGTTTTTGAAATGGCAACACGGGTGGTGGCGCCCTCTACACAGGCGATCAGTCAAAGCATGTGGGCAAACTTGTGCTATTGATGGAATGTCATGATGACGTTGTATTCGCACCAAAACGGCTCCTCCCCCCCCCCCCATGGTCGTTATGTCGTTGAGCAGACCAATAAGCTCATTGATCAGGGGATTGTTTGCCCACGTGTTGTTCGACTTCACCACTGGGGGCGCTGCGCGGCATTGCCATTTGCGAATCGGAGCACGGCTATAGAAACTGCAGGACGTGGTGAGTCCAGACACAGTTTTATTCGTCCGAGGTTCAGCATAGTAGGTACCTTTGTTTCGTGTGAAAATTACACACATTAAATATTTTTGCACCACAAGGTTGAAAAATACTGTTTTACGTCCAACTTACCCTTTCCAATTGTTCTATAGGACTGAACACAGCCACGCAATAAATTATACAGTGGGTTTTGGAAAACTTGAATCAAGTTGAGTTACAAGGTAGACTATAAAGCTTAAAGATGGCTGCCTTAGGAATTCTGGTCTCAGTTATTTCGCACGTCTTGCCGCCATTTTCTTTTGCGGCGCAGTACTCTGACTACAAACTACTTGTATCGATCGGTTGCCATTACCACGGACGACGGACTGGCTAGTTTCTTTGTACCTTACAAGACCAATTTTGAAATACAATCCGTATTCGCGACCAAAGGCTTCTTCGATTACTCCCAAAGTACTGCCTTAGTCAATCACTTGACTGGCAAACATGTTATTCCCCTCTTCATCCTTTACGATGCTAAGAACACCGCCAACGTCAGCGCCACCTACATCATAGGACTACAATGGCTTCGACAACATCGCGTATTTGCTGAGAAATACCTCAGATACTAGCGTGGTTTGATCGTACCAATGCCTTAACGATCCATTATGGGGTGGAACGGTGACCTCGTGAGACCCTAGCGCCATCGTTGGGTTTCCCTTTGCGAAACCCGTTCATCCAACGGCATTTTCGTTACTTCCCCTGACCTGAAGAAGTGGACACCTCAGAAGTGGGTACCGGAAGTGACCGTAGGTGACAGGCTCATCGAGATGTTCCCTATCGCCGATGACGCGGACGCTTCCACGGTCACGTGGATCATCGTCAAGAAATCCGCGCCGGACCCCACCGGAGTTTTCCAGATAGAGTACGGTACCTTCGAACCGGATGATGCTAACCAGAACTACCAGTACGTCCGGAAATTCGATTACTCCACCGACTTGTCGGATTTCACGATCATCAATGACAAAAGCACCGATTACCGATCTCGAAAGGTTCTCATTTCGAAGTACCGCAACTACCTAAAATACGGTATCAACGTAACCGAGTACGTCACCGCTAGACAGCTATCTTATTCCGGAGGTGTCTTGACACAGTTGCCTATCGGTACTGTTTACGGACCATCCCATTACGAAAAATCTTTCCCAACTATCGCTTTGTCTCCTCCTACCTTAGATTTCTTCTCGTGCCTGCGTTCATCGCGTTCGTTCACGATAAGTCTGACTTTCGACTACACCGGCGGAGAATTCGGATTGCATGTGTTCGTAGATCCGTACGATAACACCCAGTTCAGCGTTTCCGTCTCTTACGATGGTTCCAATTTGAGGATGGAGCGTATGAACTATCTACCGGACAAAGCGACTCCCGATCCTAGAGCGTACACCGAGATCGATGCGCCGTACAGCGCAACGGGTCCCATCCTATCTTCTGGTTTTGGTTGACAATTCCATCGTCGAGGCTTTCATCGGTCATGGTTTCATTGCTTCATCTGTATTTGCCTATCCTGACCCTTCCTGGAATCGTTTCCAGTTCTTCACCAGCGTGCTGATTCAGCTTTCCGACGTAGATGTCAAAGTATTCGATGAATTGGGATCGTAATGAATTAATTCCCTGCGGGTGTAATTCACTTTTGAAACCGGAATAGGGGATTAAAAGCAATGCAAAAACGTGTTATTGTGATTATAAGCTTTTCGGGTGTCGCGCGGTTGATTTTGTACGGCTGTGCGTTGTCTTTGTGGGGCTATGCATGTAAAGGCCTAATGTGTTTCCCGCGTATACGTTACAGTGAGTTTGGATAATCCAGTGAGTTTGAAAACAAAAGCGTTTTTTTTCGTTAAATAACGGTTTTATCGAAGCACACCAGTGAACATAAAAGAACCGCAGCGTGTCAAAACGTATTTCTAACTAGTTTTGGTTAGGTTACGTTATATTTTACGGGTGTTACATCATAAGTGACCCAGAGATAAGTAATTAATTAACGTAACCTAACCAAAATTAGTTAGAAATACGTTTTGACACCCTCCTGTTCTTTTATGTTCACAGATGTTTTCGATAAAACCGTTCGGAGAAAACGCATTTGCTTTCGAACTCTTTGTCCTGGTGGGCGGCCATATTAATTTCCACACAAAATAAAAATTCCAAAAAATAATTAAAGAAAATACAATTACTTTAAAATATACATAGATCTCATTATATTTCATTGAATTGGTATACAACTTCAACATAAAATGTACACATAGAATATCACTTCAATTGAACACTAAAGGCACTAACATAATTTGGCATAGGGGCATGAATTATGTACTGTAATATACGAAAGCCATTATTCTATTTCTGAAAAGTATCTACATTTATGGCAATTTGCAACGTGTTTTTCGGCATGTGATGACTCCTGAAATTGCACTATACATATTTCATTCCGTACTAAATTGATTGTCTCTGCATGTGATCCGTTTTGTATAACGTGACACTGGAACTGTTGCATATAAATGCACGCAAGTTCCTGCAACTTTTATAACGTTCAACGTACATTATCATGGCAGTGGGACTAAGATTATTCCTGCTGCTAATCATTTGTGGCACAGTTGTATCAGGTTAGTAAAGTCTCAGTAAGGTGATTACATTATATTCTATTAAAACTAGTCTGGTATTCTGTTCAAACTGGTCCATGGAAGCCCATGCAAGGTCCATGGAAGCCCATGCAAGGTCCATGGAAGCCCGTGCAGGGTCCGTGGAAGCCCGTGCAAGGTCCCAGGAACTGCCCAAAATTGAAGAAATGTACTCTGTGGTCTTTAAGATGCAGAGACGATTACGATTGCCCGCAGAATCAGATATGTTGCAAAAGCAGAAGTGTTGAAGTCAAAGCTTGTTGTTGCAAACGCAAAATTAAAAAACCTACAATAATCACAACCGTTCCAACTCAAACTACAACCGTTCCAACTCAAACTACAACCGTTCCAACTCAAACTACAACCGTTCCAACTCAAACTACAACCGTTACAACTGAAACTACAACCGTCCCAACTGAAACTACAACCGTTCCAACCGATATTGCAATTGTTCCAAATGCCTCCCCGACTGTTCCAGCTGCAACTGGTCTAACTACCGCGACTGATCCAACGGGCACGACAACACCAAAAAGTAAATTTTGGAAAACTTCTCGATCATCATTTGCGGGACGATGCTGATCCAAATTCTAAGTTTCTCATGCACAATTAATTAATGGTTTACAATTATAGCCCTGCCAATGTGTTACAAGTCCAAATGCGACACAACAATTGCCTGCACAGGGCCCGAAGATTGCTGCAAGGTCGAGCACTGTTGCTACGTTGATATTCATTGCATACAACTAAGCAAACCATACAACTGCACTGGCTGTTGCGAGATGAATTTAACAAAATAAAGTCTCCATTATGCAATTTAAATATTTATCGATGTATTAACAATTTACCTCAGGTATATTAAAATATAGTCAAGAACTGACTTACTGGATGCAGTTCTTTTTCTCCACCTACATGTATATTAAAAATAAAACAACTAGCAATGTGGAGAAATGATTTGTTAAAATATACGTAATATAATTACAGTGGATTACCGGATATCACGTGATTCTCTAGGATCGATTCATCTCGGTCTAGTGTACCGTGGGTGCGGTTGCCGATCGATACTTTTCACAATTCATCAGAGTAGCGAGACATCCAGAGTCAAGCGGCGTGCAGCGCTGAAAAGGTACATTTCATCCGCGTGAACCCAACTTCCCGTTAATCGCGGTCCCATGTGCAGTGTACACCATCTAAATGGGGTTAACAGACACAGATTATTTCAATTATACGTAGAATATAGGTAACACTTTAAACTACGCCGTTATACGTTCACCTGGTCATCGGGTTCGGTGCCGGTGCCGGTGCCGGTGGCTGCAGTGGCCATCGGTGTTAACGCACAGGACACCGACATGGAAAGCTCCGGTTACACCTTAAAGGCAGTTCGGTTTAATCACAGGAGCACTTGGTGTTGTTTGGTGCTAATAGTGCCCATCGTTACGCCGATACTGATGTACATCAAGGACATGGCCATCCTGCATCGTATATTCATCGGTTGCTTCATTATTATGGTGGCCATCATAGTGGCCAGCGTCTCCCTCGTCTTTTTCCAGGCATGTTCAATTAATATTTCTAATTAGATTTAGTGTTTTATAAAAACTGCTTTATGAAATTCAATAATATAGAGTAAATGTTGACCCACGCGTAATAAAAGACAATATATCAATTTATTACACCCGAGTAATAACGCGGTCATGTAAACATGATAAATACGGTCATTCACTACCACCGTACTTTTTTAATACTACATAATGTGCATAATTACATATCTATTCCAGACATTTATGCACAGAATGGGTATCGACCACGAGTGGGACGTGGACAACTTCACGTGGCTTCCGATGGCTTCTCACCGCACGGCCTTTTGGCGAAACCTGATTCGAAGGGCCCCACCGAGCCAACAGGCCCAGGCCCCAACAGTGCCATCCGTACCGACCGTGTTGCCAACTTCCTCGCATTGGGATATTTCAATGACGAATCCAACGGCTCCAGTTCACGCGGTTTACCAGCAAAGCACCATTTCAAATTACGTTGCCGTTACTCTCGCCGCACAGGAACTCGGTCTCAACACGATCGAAGACGATCCTCCGCCGTACCACGAAGCCGTGTCCTCATCTGCCAACGTCCCTCACCGAGCTTACCAACCGCTAATTACAGTTTCAAATTCAAGTCTGAACACCTGAGAATGTCATAAGAGTAACACCTTTTTCAAATTACAAGCAGCCGATTGCCGGATGGATTGTGGTACGAGACGTTATGTAGACGAGAAGTCCGATCAAGTGTACCAGAAGCTGGCAGAAAACCCCATACTGTACCACTTATTGGATGCAATGTAATAGGGATCACACAGGTTGTTATATTAACAGAAATTGTGGGAGTAGTGGTACAATTAGACCTTAGATGTCGTAACACAACTCTCAAATAGATACAATGATGTACTGTTGGCGGCAAGACAGGCATTTTGTTGTTGTTGTGTAGGTACAATGTTATAAACTTCAAAAGAAGGGTATGGCAGGATGTTGAGATGCGATCAACCGAGGTTTGCGAATTGATCAGAATTTGCTACGTTGACTATCGATGGGTCAAACGGTTGGCCGCGGAACGGGGAGCCTTCCTTGTCCCACGCCTCCTTCAGCAAATTTTCCACTTTCTGTACAAGTAACGAGTGCGACTACTGTGTGATACGCTCTCCGTACATAATACTTAAAGGTGAACTGACAATATTTTGTAAGGTCACCTGAAATTTAACCTAAACGTAGAAAAAAACCTTGAAGAAGGCAATTGTTGCATTAAGATCTCTGTGGAAATTAATAGTACAAAGTAGCTATTAGCACTTTAATTTCGACAGTAGGCGTGGCCTTCTTGGAGATATAATGTCAGTTCACCTTTAATAAAAAGCTATCCATAGCAAAAATGAAATAGATGCGATTTAAAACGCATAATGTACGATTAAAGTTGATTGTAACTTGTCAAATTGAAGAATAAAACATCACAACCAATGATATTGTTATGATTCCTGTGTTAAATTGCGTTACAATTTGTTTGTATAGTACTTATCGAATTGCAGAACTTCATTTCAACTCACCATTTGTTCTATTGTAGGTTTACCGAGCAACTTTTGCTGCTGATCAAACATCAGCTCCTGTATTTTACTTTGCTCCTCTTCACCCAAATCTTCCAGAGGCCTGCAACTGTCGATATCCTGAATATTAATCTTCGATTCGTGAATCAAAAGCGAATCCCACCAACGTTCCTCAACTTTCTCCAAATTGATCTACGGCCGGCAACAGAAATCGATCGTAAATTTGTCAACGGACGGACTGCCGCGAAAGCCAAAAACAACGTACGTTAATACATTCACCGGGAACCAACGTCCACATTGAATCGTTGTGATTTATCCTCCAACTGAAGTCTCCTTTCACCAGCGTTTCCCACTTTCCATTTTCACCGGCTATTTCAACGTTCAGCCGATTACGAGTCATGTCCACCTTCACACCTTTAGCCTTACAGATTTCTTTCGGGACCTGAAATCGGCCAAGATGCATTTTGAAACATTCTATATCATCTCCTGTACCAACATGGACAACTTACTTTGACTCTTACATCCAAATCTCGAATCGTTTGAGACCAACTGTAGTTTTCATGTACCGCACCATTGTAGCAATCCACATCGATCGATGGTCCTTGACCACTTTGAACATTCGTAATCGTACGTTGAGATGCTAATTACGTACTGACAAATTTAATAATTAAAAGTACCACACGTTTTACTCGATCCAGCAGCTTCAAGATTACTTTCTGACTTCCCAGATTCGGTGTCCTCGGTTACCGTAACCATTTCCATATCGGGATGATCTTTGCAAATTGCCTCTAATAAGCAACATGGAGGATAAAAAGAGCGGAATAAATATAATGGGATACAATTATAGTGTACAACGTTTCTATATAACAGACCTGCGGCAGATATTCTCTGCGTTTCTTCTCGGGTGGCTTGAATTTGAAACTTTTTGAAAGCCTAATTAAATAATACAATATGAAATTGTCGTAATGTAAATAATATAAATAAAGCAAAAAAAATAAATATATAGGCCTAATAATAAATAGATAAATTTAAGCAGTATTTTCAAGGATTGGTATTTTGTTCCAAGCAAATTAAAAAACGAACATAGCTAGAAATCATTATTAAAACAAAATTTGTCAAGTGTCAAAAATATGATACATATTCCAGGATGAAAATAAAATATTTTAAATATATGTAAATAAATTTAAATTAGGTATTAATTATATTACTTTCAAAGTCATGGCCTCCGCAGCTCCTTCACTGAAACCCAATTTCCCTTCATTTTTCTCCCGGATTCTGTAGAAGTCAGTCCTGTGAATGATTTCAGAATATTATATGGGAATTATTAGGCCTAATAACTGCGAATTATTACTTTATCCATTCTATCAAATTACCGCCTGTATAAGAATCCGAATATGGCCTCCAAAAACGGATACACTTGTCCCTCATTCTGCAAAATCCCAAGCAATGCATTATCGTACAACTCCATCTAGCTCTTTCTCTAAAGCCCTGAAATTCAGAAATGTCGATATTAGGCCTAATTTCAATACAAATGAGTTATATATCTTATGTTGAAAAAATGATGAAAACGTACTATCAAGTACAATCGATCCGGTTAATCAAAGCGCTGATTGAACAGATAAACAACAAATTTATGGATACGTCAAAAAATTATTTACCCTTCCAAATAAGACAGCGAGACGCGCCAGGCCTTTTAACTGTAGTTACCGATGATGCCGTTTGCGGCGCCACGTACTTGCATGGCTCTGCATCAGCATCAATCTCGTAGCTGAAGCGCTGCCAAGTAGCAGAAACATCGCATTTATTTTCAAAATAGAAATCCTTGTAAAAATGCTTATAATGAGGACGTTTCTGGCGTCAAAAATCAGGTAATTTTGAATTAAAATCGAAGTTCTAGCGCTAAAAATACCTAACTGTCTCTTATTTCAAGGTTAGCATGGCGGACAGGTATAAAATTTGCGCAAATTCGGCATTATACCAACCGAAATGTGCTGCGACTTGCCGAAGAAAGGGGATTATTCTCTGACATATTCCCAAATGAAAGGTACGTACACCACCAAGTTTTAATTTAAAACAATCAAATTTAAACAAATAAGTATGTGTAAGGTTTTGTTTCTTTAACAGCAACGAATTGGCCGCATTACTCACAAAATCCCCTCAGACAATTTATGCAGGATTTGACCCAACAGCTGACGGATTACATGTAGGAAATTTACTCGTTGTCATTGCATTATTACATTGTCAACGCGCTGGACACAGAATAATAGCTTTGGTAAATAAATAAACACAGAAGAAACTACCGTAATTAAGACTTGCAAGTATTTGCTCAGGAGCGTTCTCACTTGCGCCCTACTGCCGCCCGTTTCGCGTAGTCAACAATAGAGGCCGGAAATCAATAAGGGCGTAAGTGATCTCGTCTTATTACCTATGATAAATACTTGCTGCGTTTTCCAGATTGGTGGTTCAACCGCTCTGGTTGGAGACCCCAGTGGTCGTACAACCGAAAGGGATCCTATCGACGACCCTAAGGTGATAGACCGCAACAGTTTGGCCATCGAATCCACTTTACGCCGCATCTTCGCGAACCACGAGCAGTACCTTTGGAAGCCAGAAAAAGACTCTCCGCTTCTTCCGCCAATGTAAGTCTGACCAAAACTTATTACAATGGGGTTAATAGTATTTTAATTTTAAAAAAAACTGTTATTTTCCCAAACAGCATTGTCAATAACAGTGATTGGCATTCCAAAACTAGCATTGTGGACTTCCTGTCAACAGTGGGACGTCACTTCAGAATGGGAACCATGCTTCTCAAAGAAAGGTAATTATTACAGTAAGAATTAATGGAACATGTCTTAATCTTATTAATTTTTACCCCGTTTCAAAGTGTTCAAAGCAGGTTGAAGAGTCCGGAAGGAATGTCATTGACGGAGTTTACGTACCAAGTTTTTCAGTCGTACGATTGGCATCACTTGTTTCAAAAATACGATTGTAGAATACAGGTGTTGCATATTAGTTTTGAAACTGACTAAATCTCCCCATTAGGATACAAATATATATTTCCGTATCATTGAACCAGATTGGAGGAGTTGACCAAATGGGGAATATCAGTGCTGGACATAATTTCATACGCCGGTTTAAAAAGGAAGATGTCTTCGGTACCTTTCCCAATTTTTTATTCAAGACTTCCACTGATTTTTCTCTTCAAAATGTTCAAAATTTGGTATATTATTGTCGAGTAGGTTTAATGGTTCCTTTGGTAAAGTCCACAACCGGAGAAAAACTCGGTAAAACTGCCGGCCATGCGGTTTGGCTGAACGAGAATAAGACTAGTCCATTTGATTTATATCAGGCAAGTTTGTTTGCAAACAAATATGGATTAATATTGTGAAAAGCAATTATAATTATTAACCTGTACCAATTGTTGGATAAAGTATTTCGTCAGGTTCGCCGATCTCGAGATCGAAAACTATCTCAAGTTATTTTCATTTCTCCCAGTTGCCAATATAATGTCGGTCATGGAAAACCATAAGGTAAGCTAAATTACTATATGCGAGATCTATAGACTTCAACTCTTAGGATTTCATGTGTACTATTTAGGAAAATCCCGAAGCGAGGAAACCGCAAAAGTTACTTGCCGAATCGGTCACTCGACTAGTTCACGGAGGTGATAAAGTCCATTAGATGAGTGGAAATAACAATATGGATAATTATTTTGGTTTGGCTGGTAGATGAAGGAGTGAAATCGGCGAAAAGAACTACCAGGGTGCTTTACGAGAGCACGCCGGAAAATTTGGCACTGCTGTCGGAGTCCGAACTGCGCGATGTTTTCTCGCAAGCTACGTGCGTCACGCAACATCTTAAACCGGGAACCACAGTGTTGGAGATGGCACTAGCAGCTAAATGTTTTCACAACGAAGGTATTTAATGTAATTTACCACTGGCTTGGACTTTGGAGAAAATTAAAATTGTTATTGAATGATTTTCCTTCAGATGATGCGAGACGCATAATGGATGCAGGGGGATTTTCAATAAACTACCGTAAAGTTACTCAACCAGATTACGTACTAATCCTTGGTGAACACATTTTGCCAAATTATGTATCACTCGTTCGAGTTGGTGAGTGTGACATCATTTTTAAATTATCCCTTGCTTCAACCAAAAAAAATGATTTTTTGTTTTCGTTTTCGTTTTATAGGAAGGAAACACTACTACGTTGTAAAGTGGACAACGTAGGCGTCAATTTGAATGTGCTTTTATATATTTTGAATAAACGTTGAAACCATGTGTTCGATTTTCATTTGAATTTCGCGCGTTTTCGTCACCGCTACCGCACACTTTGACCGCAACCGCTACCTACCGGCCCGCGATTTCCGTTTCGATTTTTCAAAGGAGACGTATCTGTATTTAAAAATTACTAATTGCCATCGCGCAATTACCTATATATCAGTGAACTGATAGACGAATTTACCAAGGACTATGACATGTCTTTCTGCTCAATTTTAACAAAAAGGGGCTTTAAAACGAGCGGGAAATGGTTTCGAAAAATAGTGCCCGATTCGAAATCGAGGAGTTCGAGTTCGCATCAATGGATAGAAAGACAAATCAACGACCCGTACGTAAAAAGAGCTAGGATGGAGAATTACCGTGCAAGGAGTGTGTTCAAATTGATGCAGATCGATGACAAACACAAGTTACTTCTGCCCGGCAAAGTCGTCGTCGACTGCGGAGCTGCTCCTGGTTCTTGGACGCAGCTGATAGTCAGTCGCGTCAACGCCAACGGAAAAGGCTAGTACTAATCCCGCCCACTTTCGCGGTATGACGAATAGCGAACGATGGTTACGCCTACTTCACGCCTATAGAGGCGGTGCCGTGCCGTGTCAGTAGCCACAAGACCGCCATAAAGAACACGCACGTCGCAAATTTCACTACAATGAGCAACCCTGAGCAAATAAAGACAAAATTATTTTAAATATCGTGTTGTGCACACTCTACTTTTGTGATTTACTGCTGAAGAAATAAACAGTACATTTTCAATTATTTCAATCACACGTTTTTGTAATTTATGTGAACTATAGCAGTAGGCGTGGCCTTCTTGACGGGGGTAATTACGTTAGGAGGTTCACGGTCCTATCTGTAACCTATAGCTGTACAATCCCAAGACAAAAAGTGTCTGCAGGATTGTGCACATAATATGCAGAAATGGTTAATTTCCTACAGAAGGAGTTTTCCTGCACGTGAAATTTTTGCAGGAATACATATATATATGGTTTTTTGACAATTTTTTTGCTTGTCCAAGGTGCAGAAATAAATCTTCACAAATTCTGCACAGTCCTGCATTGACGTGTGCTGCAGGAACATGTGCAGGTGAAGTTCTATTTTCCTGCAGGACTATTTTGTCGTACGTGAATCCTGCAGGGTCCTGCACAATTAATTGTACGTGACTGCCATTATACCAGTCAATTCGGCAGATCGGGGTTGACTGGTGTAATGGCGTCCTGTATAATTAACATAAATTTACTATGCAACCCACATTTATCTGAATTTATGCATAATAACAAGATAATAATCATACACATATAGTAATTAATTACTTCTATGTGCAGCTGAGAAGTCAAAGATTGGCTGCGTGGTTGCAGTAGACCTGAATCACATGGAATCCATCGAAGGTGCCATCTTGTTGTGCCACGCCAACATCTTGGACGTGAAAACCCACGAGACCATCCTCGCCAAGTTAGACGGCAGAAGACCGGACATAGTTGTCAGCGACATGGCCCCAGATGCCTGCGGTGTAAAGGACCTGGACCACGAAGTTATCATGCAATTAGTGTATTCTGCACTTCGATTCACGTTACTCAACTTGAATGTACGTGGTGATTTCCTGTGCAAGGTGTGGGACGGTTTTAGGGTTCCTCAACTTGTTAAAGACTTGGAGAGGTTCTTCGGGTCGGTGAAGAGGATCAAGCCAGATGCGAGCCGGGACGAGTCATCGGAGTCCTTTGTGCTGGCCAGAGACTTTAAAGGAACTGTAAAGAAAAAATGAATTTGTATAATTCAATATCGTTTTTGTGTATAGGCACCCATACAGGTAATTTGTTCGCGCGTGAAAACCGCTGTTCGGCATTGTTGGGTACAGTTTGCGTGCTGCTGTACATTATAATAAAGGGATAACATAAATGCCATCCAGTCACAACGTAGCATTTTATTGATTTTTGCCTTGATGCGAAAAGGGGCAAGAGAGGTGAGGCCAAAAGCAAAAAGCGACACGCCGCGCGCACACTCGGTGGTGGTGGATCGACGCGGATTGCGTACGCCGACAAATTGCAAGGTAATTTATTAATGCGTGCCCAATTTCAGCTTCGCATCAGCGGTTTATAATTAGAATGTTGACATTGTCTCGTGTGTTTTTGTATGATCGATATTCAATTGTGAATTGAATGATACGCATCACATAGATGCATGAACAAAGCAAAAATATCAATTCGGCATTTTAAGGTATACCGGTAAATGCGAAGAAACCACGTTGTGACTGCAGTACATTTTGTGTTAATTAAGTGCAGTAGCAAAAACAATTAAAGCAAATACAAGTGATGTATATAATAATTAAGTTGGTTCTTCAAGTAAATATACGGTAGTAGTAAATGGATTACACCACGTTTGCATGCGGAGCACGCAGTTCCATAACTGGATTCAAAGACATATATGTAAACAACAAGCATGAAATATTTAACTTTCCTATAACATCAATCGAGGTAGTACATGTTATTCTAAATTTGGAGTAAATTGTACACCCACATTTTTCAAATATCACTATGGGGAAAAAATAATTTCCAAATTGAACTTGCAGTAAAACATGTCACTATACATGTATATGCTGCTCTTCATTTGCTTTTTTGACATACTGTGATACAAATATTTGTATATTCAATACGATTAAATAAGGTACCTACTGACATTTTTATCGATTAACCTATCTGGAATGTAGCGAGAGAAAAAACAGTCAGTATAGCAGTTGTGAAAATGTTAAATGATACATTACATGCAAGTTTTCACTGTTGCATGCAGGACACATGTTACATTAAGAATTTATCAATATAGATATACATACATACATACATATCCTAACAAAAACAGCAGCATATACTGTTGAAATAGGTTATGTAATCCCTAAGGAAATAAGAGAAACAATTGATCACGCAGATGTTTGTGTCCGGTTCAATAAATATAATCAATAGATGACCGCCTATAATGAAGAGATTTGATATCTAATAATGATTACTGTTGGCTTATATACACATGCAGTTTAATGACTTACTGAAACATAAGACTAAATTTTTGAGCTCCCCGTTTTCCAGGTAATATTATAAAGAAATCCCCATTTTGGCAGATGTATTAAAATATTGATTGCCTCCAGACTTGTTTCTATACTCGAGCTACTGTACTTGTGAAAATATTTTATCTGACCTTCAAAATGTGACATTGTTCATTTACAAAATGACAATCAATATAAAATTACACAATTAATTTTAAATTAAAACTGAGCCAATTAGAATATAGTATTACAATTTTATAACGTAATATTATTAATAAATCTGTAGATAAAACCAAATCATATTAAAATTTTTGTTGCACAAAATACTCATAGATGATCACATATATTTCACAGGTGTGACAGCCTATTGTAAAAATTGTTAATTGCATGTTTTCCTTTAATACTTTTCTGCACATCATGCAATTAATTATCCAAGATTTGCCTACAAATAATTATCAAAATGTGTATTCCTGTAAAGCAGAAAGAAAGAACACGCAAAGATGGCGACTCGCGCATTCGACGGCTTGGACGAAAAACACGTAAGATTACAAATTATCATTATACTTACTTAATATGTTGGAATTTAGTACTAATCTTCATGCTCCTATACTTTGCTTAAAACAGCCTTTAGTGAATCAGTTGCAGGAAAGTCTTCAGCAACAACTTCTCAAACAAGTCGACCAACTACACAATGATGTAACTGAAAAGGTGATAAATAGTGGAATAAAATAACTATCAAAACCAGATGTGTGAAATTAAATTAAAACAACACTTTTATACCTTTCATTGCAGTCCCAGGCATTGAAAGAGAAGAAAAGGGTGAAATACGAGCTTGGAATCGCCATGTCACGCTTCAAAGACGAGCTGATGAAGCTGCAAGAGAACATGACATCAGTGAGCACTCAGTGTTACCAAGCTGCTCAAGAAAGGGCTTCCGCTGAAATAGCATTACAGGAAAGTAAATTGCAATTCCAAGTATGCCAAGGCGATTACAGTCAATTGCGTGCCAAAGGTGCCTACATATATAACTGAGTTCATTACATAATTCCTTTAATTAAGTTCAATTAACAATAATCGTAAATGGCTTGTGTTCTGCGTCAGATGCAAAACTTAAAAAGGAACTGTTGGCCATTAATCTGAAGCTACGCCATGTGGAATCTCTCAGGGAAAATGTTAAATCAGATGTCACGGTTATAAAAGGGGCCGCGAAGAAAACCGAAGTGAGCACGACACAGGTGCAAAAGAACAGGGAACAACAGGTGATACTTAATTAGTGACATACTAACATATGATTTAGCAAGGTTTTACTAAAAAGAACTTGGATTAACATAATTTTGAAAGTAGTTTTTACAAAATTAAGCCATTCATGAGCATATGATATGTAATGGTTCAGTTTAATTGTAGCCAAGTAACTAAGTATTTTGCACGTTACACTCACCTAATAACTTGAATATATATTTATATAAGGATAACAGCATTGCAAGGCTGCTGCAAGACCTGGAGAAGCTGAAGAAGAAGAGTGAATTGGTGCATGCTCAACACGAAACTCAGAAGGAAGAATGCGAACAACTGAAGAAGATGATGCTCAAGGCTAACGTGGAAGTAGAAGTATGCAGAAATATTTCGTTCACCTAAAAATATCTGCAGAAAAGAAAACATTTTCTGATTGGAAACAGTCTGTGTTAGATGATTAATCTGGAGAAGAAACAACTCACGGAACAATGGAATCACAGCTTGATCGACTTGAAACGGCGCGACGAGGCACTGTTCGGTCTACAGGAGGAATTCGTGTAATTAATAAATAAAAACCAATTTCCAAATCAATTTAACTAATCATTCAAGTCACATAGAACTTTTCTATCAGTACATAACTTGGGTAAACTTGAATCTTGAAAAAAAAAACAGGAGACTTCACGAGCAACTGCGGGGGACGGAAGCCGAACTGCAGTCGACGAGAAGATCCGTGAACCGGGAAATTGAATACAACCATCAAACATCGATGGCCAGACATCAGCAAGAATCACAACTTACATTTTTGGAAGAAACTCTGGCAAACTGTCACCAAAAGAAAGCAGCAATATTGGAGGAAAAAGCAGAACTGGAGAAGAACAGCAAAAGTGTCCGAGAAAGTCTCGAAGCACTCTCAAAAGTAACATTTTTCCTTCTCATACAGAGCAATTCACTGAAAAAGAAATTATTATTATTACATTAAAAAAAACATGTCAAGTCACTATACATGAATAAGCTTATTACCGTATTCATGAATTTTGTAATATTGTCCAACAGGAAATGAAAGAAAAGGAAGCCACACTGAAGAAAGTATGCCAACAAATAGAAAATCAGTTGCAGATAAAGTATAATCTGGAAAAAGAGATCACAACCAAGACAGGTATCGAGAACTGCAACCACCGAGCCTTTCAGCAACTACTACGTGAAGTCGAGACCATCAGGGAAAAGATTAAATACCACGTAAATAATAGAATCGGTACTAACATTAACCAGCACATTACAGTATGATGAGCATATGTTTGTTGACTTGAAATAGGAAAGGCAAGTGATTCAGACAGAGTCCAACCTTTCTAACTGCATGATGTTCGTGGAAGCGACTCGCACGCAAAACCAGCATTTGACACAGTTGAAGAGAGATTTAGAGATGGCAGTTGAGAACGAGCAAAAAGCAGTCAAACAACAGGAAGCGGACATGGAAAAATGCATGACAACAGTGGATAAAAGTCAGAGAAATGTCAACATCCTTCATTTGAAAATAGAACACATCACGAACGCAGCCAGCGAACTGGTAACTATCCAAATAATTCCCCATTGTCTCGTAATAATGCTCACAAATCGCTTTGATATTCATCAAAAGAGTTCAGACGGAGGACCTCTAGAGATGCAACTGAGTTTGTTGCAGAGATCACTGGAGACTTTGACGTTACAAAGTCAAGAGACTCACATGCAATGGCAGCGGCAACAAGCCGAACTGGCAAAATTTTTGAAGGAAAAGGAAGATATAACCAATGCCAATGCTCATATTGAGCATCAGTTGACTGTTTACACTCAAAGAAAGCTTCGGCTGGAAGGTACTTTACAGCACAGTAGAGTTTTATTACCTATATGGTCAGCGACAATTAAGTCCTATAGGCTGCGCGTAATCACGTAATCACTGTTGTCCACGTTCCAGATGCAATTGAAAAATGCAAACAGGATATTAAAAATCTGGAGAATGGTATTGAAAACGGGCAGTACGTTATTTCCAAACTGAACGAGAAGTTCGTAGTTGAGAGAGGAAAGAAAGATTCTACGCAACTCGGCAACAAACTCCTCGAGAGCAACGCGGTGAACGTTCTGACGGTAAACTCAACATACGGTTACAGACCAATAATTAATTTTGGATGATTCAACGTATAGGATTTCTTAATTTTACAGGAATCTGAAATGGAGCTTATAGAAGTAAGGAACAGAGTGGATGCTAGGAAAGAGACGCGCGATGAACTCATTAAAAAGCTCATTGAGGCAGAGTGAGTCAAATTATAAACTGTTTCTATAGACAGTTTGAACCTATAAATACCTTTCATTTTAACCTGAATAAACAGTCATGAAGTTTTTTGCTGGGAAGAACGCGTAAAACTGGCCAAGGAGACAAAATCCACCGTGAAGAGGCAAACAGAATCGGGTGAAAATAAAGCTCTTCGGGAGGAGCTGCGGCACCTTCAAGTAAACACATTTCTTTTAAAACCATATACAAAACACAATAATATGATATTGCATTTTTAGACAGTATATACTCAACTTTGCCAAGCTCAAAAACACATCGCACATAAAATGGAGAAAGCGGTGTACTTGCAGGAGAGCCTGTTCGCAAAAGAAGCACTCTTGGCAAAGTCTGGCAAGAAATCTCCAAAATCCACAGTTTCGCAAAACAGCAGGCAGATAGAGGATATGAAAAAAACCGTCAGAGATTTAAACCAAGTTTGTACAAATAAATGATTTGATGCCTTAAGGTTCACAATGTTCAACGTAACCGTTGCAGTCAAATTTAACTACATAATAATTTGGTTGACAGCTTAATGGCATTGTAACATTAAAATATAATACAATTTAAATACGAACCAGATGACTTCTGAACCTTTTATACAATTTTATGTTGAAATGTACATTTTCTGCGCGTTTTGCAGTTTTGCAGTTACGTTTCAATTGTGAAACCCTAAGGCGAACACTGTCCGTACCTATAACACGGCTTCAATAATCTAACGTGTCCATCGTTGTCACGCAGACAATTAAAATCCAAGAATCAGAAACAGACCAACTTCACAGACAACAGCACCAAATTCTTTCAGACCAGGAAGTAACTCGCCAAAATCTACACAGTTTGCAAGTCCAAGTCGGTGAACTGGATTCACGGCTTCTTCGCCAACTGCAGACAAAAAGCCAAGTAATTAACATATGTTGGTTATAATTAACGGTAGAAGTAACAATACGTTGTTAACCTGTGCTTTTATCACAGATGTTCGAGGAGTTGCTGATAAAGCAGCAACAGGTGAAGTTGTTGCAGAAAGCCCGCGAAGGACATTACCGGCCGTGTTGCAAATCTCCCGAGATGCTCGCGTCAATCATCGAAACCCAACTTGGTCGCTCGAAATCTCTCAAAGCCATCATCCACAGACTCATTCCAGATTTCCCCGAAATGGAGAATGATCTGAAACATATCTTAGGAAAACTGGACACTCTCACGTCAGTCATCTCGCAGCAATACAATTTTCAATAATTCCGTTTATCGCATACATTCAAACCTCAGGGCGATGAATCCAATAAGTTTTCTCTGTACATTAGAAAACAATGTCATCTTCGGTTTGTAAGTTTTTTTTAGGAGAGCAACGTTAAAATGCAATTGGTCCGCACGGACTGACCGCTGCTGTAATTCTTATATTCTATTATTAACATTTCTTTCCCTGCAAATATATAAACTTATTTAGTTATCTCATTATACTTACATTATATTAAAACAATAACAACATTTTTTGAATTAGCGGTTAGAAAAATAATTAGATGTACATTAAGCCTATATAGGTTGTCATGCCAAAGTCAATAACACTTAAATATCATTTATGTAAACATATCAGCAGTTGCAATAACAAATGTTTTGTAGTTTTGTTGAAAACATTCTGTATTTGTTAGCAGCTAAATGACAGAATCACAATAAACTTAAAGATGAAACATATATTCATTCGCATTTTATTAAAAACTGTCCGAACACTCGTGAAATGGCAAATTTAATTACCGTGACTTTTGTGCTCTCTACTGGACCAACAAACATTAAAATAGATTTAAAATACAAATTTGATGCCACAGAGTACATAAAAATACAACAATAAAATTTCTGACCAGAATATCAATCGTTACGCCATCAAAAAGTAGCAAACACGGTCACTTTCTCGCACGTCAAATTTAGTTCCGATTTTTAAAAATTGTACAAAAACAGTACACACATACAGTGTATATATAAATACGTATTACGCAACAGTTGCGATTGAAAATTATGCAAACGTGCAATTTCAATTATCCACGGGGCGTATCGCAAAAATAACGCGTAACATAATTTGAACTACCAATTCTCCACCTTTCAAGAATAATACCTTCAATGACACCAGACTAGAAATACCGACTTGGTAAAATAATAAAATACTTTCCTCGATACGGAAACGAGTGTCAATCTCCCATTCCGTTACACCGCTTTTGGAAACCGAAATACTGATTGTGCACTGACATTTGAAACAGTTACGAAGGTACGTGGCATTCTTTGGCCACCGGGTGAACGCAACTGCAAGAGTTTTGTCCATCTAGCACGCACACCACTGCCGGGATGTGATCGCTGTCCCATATACCCGGGCCACACAATTCGCAAAGGCCCTTCAGGGTGCACGGTATCTGCGGCATCATCCTGAACTGGTACAGCAATCCTCTGGCCTACACGCATCAATGTAAAGTTAAGAGTCGCAAAAACCTAGTTTACCAATGTTCAAAGACTAACTTTGCGCAGTATGAGGTCGCCTTCCATGTGCATGGCGAGACTGAGGAAGTGCAAGAGCATCTCGTCGGCACGAAGGTCTTGCTCGATCACATCTTGACCGTAGATGGTGATGATGGCCGTGCACACGAACAGGTGGAAGTAATCCGTTTGGTAGTTGGCCCAGCAGGCTTCCCATATTCGTAAAGTGTCAATCTCGGGAAACTCCCTCTGCAATTCCACGTGTAGTAAAAAACACCGATCCGTATAAATGATCTGCATGGGTTAGCAACAGATACCTTGAAACACAGGAGGATCCATCTGTGGCAGAAGAGCATGTCCATCGCATCGGGATGCTTGCGTAGGTGTTCGAAGAACTCGGGGAACATCAGCCGAAGAAGTTCCCTCAAGTAACCCTATCAAATTATTATCAGCAGTTGAATCGTTATTTGAGACCGAGCTCCAATTAAAGGTGAACTGACACGGTTTTGTAAGGTACCCTGATAATCGGTTTATAAGTAGTTATTGTGTCCCTTATAACACTAGTGCAAGCAGAAATCGATTACAAATTGAAACAAACACGTTATAAACGTTTTACCGAACGATACTGGCTTTGCGAGCGGCTTGCGAGGGCTTGCAAGCGGCTGCGAGTATGAGGCAAACAGTAAGTGCTCAATACTCGCAGCCGCTCGCAAGCCGTTCGCAATCAAGGCCAGGCGTGGCTTACGGTGTCCCATCATGGTCCCATTCTCGACCAATCACAGCAAATTAACATAACATTTGTCCGTCATCTATTTGTGATTATATTGATCGATTTTCACGCAAAAATGATTGTTAGGATTCGCTGTCAGTTCACCTTTAAATACGGTGGAACCTCGATTACCCAACGTTGATCGGACCATTTCGGAATGTTTTCATATTCCAGACTATTACATTAGTATATTAATGTTTCGGATATAATAATGATGCAAAATACTTTATAACACGATTCAAAACACAATTCATAAAAACATGAGAAATATATAATTTAAGTCGCAATATCCAACTTCGTCATGATTGAATTGACCGATTTCAGTAAGCACACCCCATTTCCAATTTGGTGCCCAAAGTGCGACAATAGCTGGAATCCGATTGGCAGATAACCAGTTTTCTTACACAATGACGTCATTTCGAAAATTGTTTCAGCCAATTGACCTATCCCACGTAAACCACCATTGGCTGAAACAATTCTCGAGATGACGTCATTATGTGAGAAAACTGGCTTTCTGTCAACCAGATTCCAGTTTTTGCCTCACTTTGGCCGCCATATTGGCAGTGGGAGGTGCTTACTGGGATACGACAATTGCGGCTTACGTGAAAAAAGTCCATTTTGTTGGATATAAGTTCGACTTTGGGCTCAACATTCGTGAGAAATCAATGGCAAATGAGAAGTAAATTACAACAGTAGAATCCAAACGAAAGTTTTCTTAAAATTGTATACGGAAAATAATTTTATTTTAGCCGTAGCGTAGATATACGAGGTTCTACCGTGTTAAGCCTGGTTCTCATATCCGCGACAATGCAGCGACAGCGACTGTCGCAAGACCCCCCCCCCCCCCCTTATAGGTCGCAACAAACTCGGATTAACACATGTCGCAACTGATTTGCAACAATGTCCCAAAAAGTTCAACATGTTGGACGTTTTGCGACAGGTTGTATGCGACCAATTGCGACATGTCGCATGTCGCTCTCGCTGCATTGTCGCGGATATGGGAACCAGGCTTTAGTGTTTTGTATGAATTACATGTTGCAGCATGATGGGCGGGAGGAGTGGGTGCCTCGGGGCCAGGTTGATTAGCGATCGTCTGCTGCAGATCGCGCATCAGTTCCTCCTTTTCGGTTTTCCTCGCGAAGCAGAAGTCGCACACTTTATTTTGGAAGCTGAGTAAGAGTTGAGTCAAATCGTTGTAGAACTATAAATACCCAAAATCCCAACGTTACACCACTTGGCACGCAATACTGCAAACGTCTCACGCCGCGATTAAATTACGCTGGTGCCTTCCTGAAGATTGGCCGCGAGTTCCATGTACGCGTCGTGAGCCGCCGCTAACTCCCGCAGAGTGTTCTCTCTTCTGGCTGCGCTCTGATTATTATTCTTTTCTTTGCAAAACTCAACGTTGGCAGTCTATATTGCAAAATCCACAAACATTAATTATTTACCACAACGGAGGCGATTTTAATTTGCACCGTAAAATACTTGAATTTGGGCCATCAGCTGTTCCTGTTTCCCAATACTCTCCCTAACTTTCTTCTGCAACGGTCCGTAAACTTGTCCAAGGGCTTCGACCGACAGAACGGGTTCGTTGATTCCGCCCTCGGTGGCGAGCGCCGAAAGGAATTTTCCTTCTACGAAATCATCGCGTTTCAAATATTTATAACCGTACCGTAAATAATTATATCCTCCTACTCATGTCGAACGAAGCTTCCTTGATCTCCAATTCGATTACATCCCTTTCAGATTTTATAGCCTCAACGACTTCCATCAGGTTCCTAAGACCTTGGACTATCTGGCTACTCTGAAGCGCTTTCGTCGGGTTCGCGGACGGAATGGCGGCTTGCAACTCGTTCTGAATAATTAACCAAGGAGAATTAAAGATATATTATTATCGAGCGTTGAACCAAGCCAGTGTAAATTATAATATCGAACCTCTGGTTTTCCTAAAAGAGTAATGCCGTTCTTATGCGTGTTGAATTTATCGCGGACGACACCGTCGGCCTGCATCGCGTTGTTGATGATCTGTCTGTACTTCGAGGCGTTATTTCTCATCGATTCTGTGAGTTTTTCCGAAGGGATTCTGCTCCAACGTTCTTTGAACTGACTCCGAAGTTGGCTATCGGACTGCTGTTCGTCCGTCAACATCCTCTCGGCCTGTAATTAATCGAACGTATTAAGTACGCTTTAAGAATTTCAAATGGCACGATTCAAAAATATTAATTCAACTTCAGTTTACGTGACATTATGTCCCGATAATGCATAATATCTTAGAAAATGGTAATATTATTTCCAATAAAGTCCTCGCATTTTTGTCGCGGCCATTATAATTTGCCCCTTTTTTAAAGCGATACGATTTTCCAAATACTGTAGTACATTGTGACGCAACATTAAGGGTCAGTCCAGTCAAAAAAAATATTTTAATATGTTATTCAGAGTGAAAAACTATAGAGAATGGCTATTTGGTATGTTAACCAATTCGCA
>JAQIWR010000210.1:0-25674 GCA_034695945.1 Glomeris hexasticha
GCTTAGTTAACGCGCAATCGGCGTTTTACTGTGTTTTTTATGACAGCTTGGCCTAGGGAATGGCATCACTGCCTGAGTGACGCGTTTGCCTGTAACATATGTATAACCAAACAAAATGCCTGAATAAATTAACTCATTTACCCATTAGGAAATGTCTCAGTCCATTATCCGTATAACATTTACTACTCGATCACTTAAAACCCTCAAATAAAAATTCTGTCAAACCTCGAAGTCGACCACATAATTTCAAAATTTTGAAACAACTAGTATTGGCAGTAAAAAAAACTGTTTGTACAGGCCGTAATACTGCACAGGTACAGTGATTGCAGCTTAACGGGTTGTCATTATCCCAATAAATATGACTTGTAAGAATATAACTTAATTTTATAAGAAACACTTTAAAGAAATATCACGTACCTCTCACAGGCAATAGCACCTATATTTAGAACTGATATCATGGTTCCAGCAGCTGCAATTGCTCCAGTTATAAAGCATGCAAAATTTGGCAGAAAGTTACCAGCAAGGGTATTGATGGCAATGACTGGAAAGACGATCCCAGTTATAAAAATGTCAACAATTGCCAAATTAAATATGAACACGTTTCCCAAATTCTTCAACTGATTTTCCAGTAGGATAGCTCCAATAATCAACAAGTTTCCAATCATTCCTGCAATTCCCAGCGAAAGAATAGCCACTGCACAAAATATTTCATACGGCGTCATGATGGTGACTGAAATATGTTGTAACAATCTTGCTATTTGCTCTCTGAGCTCCTTTATATAATTTCGTGACTGAATGAATAATGGTTGAACATCCCACAGACACTGATACAATTTGAGTCGATATCGTGCAAAGCAATACGGAATCACAAGGAAATGATTTCCATTGTTGCATACATATATCGGTGACAATAGATGACTACTGCATTCAATTTCCTTTCTGGATGTCAGCATCAACAAATATTACTTAATGTCATCTATTTCGATACTTGCATATTGCATGGCCAATTCTGTTGAAGGAAGAATATAGTCATAAATTATTCATATATGCAGCACATAAGATATTTGTCAATAATCCTCTGATTTGGTGGATTGTTGATCGTATTGTGAACACATGCATAATCCAAAAAGTTGCTCAACTATCTAACATATAGCATATAAAATGTTGTTTTCAGGATTATTGAGCAATAATATGAAAATCTGCTCAATTTTGAACATAATGCCTATTTGAAAGTTGTAGATCTCGATCAGATAAATATAATAATGCGCATCATTGAGCAGAGATTAAAATATAACTATAAATTTACTTTACTTTCAGCATACGACAGATCAGGTCATGCTGGCTGCACTACCATTCGATATAACCCTCAAATTAATCACCTAACTGGTATAATGCATAATCCTGTAATTTACAAGGTAATGAAAACTCCAGGGTCAAGCATAATGATATTTCTTTTTAAAAGTTTGTCGATGACTCAAATACTCGGCGCAAGATTGTGTTGCATCTAATAATTTATGTAACACACAACACCAATACAACAATTTAATTTAGCCATCAGATAAATTTACAACTTTGTCTCAGTAACACTAACTTGGATAAAATTAAACTGAAGGGCACTATTTCATTAGGAACACGTTTATCCTAAAAAAAAATACAAACACATTTCCTTCAGCCATTGCAGCAGTTAAATCGGAGTGTAAAAATAGGCAGGTATAGATATCCTCAAGGGGTTGCAATTGTGATTGAGCCAGATGGTGATGTTGCAAGGGGTGTACTAGGGGTGTACATGGGGTGGCACCTGTGATGGTGCAGACACTTTGAACAACTCAAGCAACCATCTTGCTTTTTGCCATTAAAGTAAATGTTTAAATACAAACGATAGAACACTTGGTTAACACCAACAGCTTTCGCAATACCCTGTAACCCTGCACAAGTGCCCCATGCAAATGAGACAAGATTGTAAAGGGGTGAATGGTCCGAAAGCTGTCAACAACCAACAAGATAAAAGGGAGACGCCAACAAGCGCTCCTGGCCAGTGTCTACATGTCCTCAGCAGAAGCGTAACTGTCTGAACCCAACACCATGGTGAATAGTTAGAAGGAGCAGCCAAAGCTCTAAGAGGGCACCCACTCCTATACTATTTCCACCCAACTATTCAACTACTATTTTTTGGCAATTGTGAGCAATTAATTCAATTAATTCAATTCGTAAGATATATAACTCAATCCGAGAGCATGGCACATACCAATGTGTCAGTGGCTGTGTGTGTTGGGCCACCTTCATCTGACAATTCAGAGGTTGTGGGTTCAAGCCTCAGCGCTGACTAGTAATACTACATTGGGCTAATAGTATGTGTAAAAGAATACAAGCAGTAATTTGTTAGCGTGGTGACTGCACAAAATATTAAAGGTATTATTCTAAACTTTGAGGACAAGGATGTGATTATTCTAAACTTTATGGACAACTCACTTTCATTCAGTAATTATTTGTAAACACATAGATCATCAGACCGATTTGAACTTTTTACAGAAGATACCTTGTACATTATGCTAATGAATGATAATATTATTTGACAAAATATCAATGGTGTTTCACGGTAAATTAAAGCAACAATTGAACGTGTCAACCAAAACATGCATTATTCTATACTTTGTGGACCGACTGTATGAAAAGGAGTTCAAAAATTGTGCTAACCATGAGGAATACCTATTTTCATGGGACAGGGTTTGCCCTAGCAAGGCAACAGTTCTCGAAGCAACCACAGTACACCGAGGTGAACCCTGAAGAGACTGTAATATTGGAGTGCAAGGTACTCGATAAGCAGGGCCAGTGCTCGTGGCAACGAGATGACCAGCAACAGGCGATGTTTGCTGAAAAGTACAAGTGGCATGGATCACAAGACGAAGGCGATTGCAGCCTGCAGATCATCAATGCAAGCATTGCCTATGATGATGCAACATGGAAATGCCAGGTCACCGCATCTTCGTGGCAGGAAAGAGACGAGTTGACATCTACTCCAGCTAAACTCGTTGTCAGAGGTATTGTAATCATGGTACATAAATTAATAGCCTTGCCAATGCCCAGCATTTTGTAATTGTTGCAAATTTCACAGTGGCTCCCACGGAACCAGTGATAGAATACAACAACAAGCCCATTTCACCGGGAGCAAACTTAACCGTGGCAGCCAACAAGACCACAATGGTCAAGTGCACTTCTCGGTACGGCAACCCACCAGCGGTGCTCAAGTGGTACGTGGCAAACGATGAGGTGAAAGCTGACCAGCATAACAACACCGAAGTGGACATTATGAGAAAGAACAAAACTTGGTTGTCGGTTAGTGTATTGGAGCGGCAATTCAGTAAAGTGGACCGTGGAAAGTTTTTGAGGTGCCTTGCATTTCATGGTTCCTTCAACAAGAGCTCCAAGGAGATAGCAGTCAATCTCAACATTCACTGTGAGCATTGTCTACAATGGGTGTCCGAATCTTAAAACATCGCTGCTACTTTAGGTCGTTTGTAAAATAGTAGTTAGATATTATTCAACAGGAATGCCTTTTTTTCCAATAAGACTCGCTTGAATTGATGGGAAATGGAATTGGCAAATGTTACTTTCATCGAATATATATTCAGTTTTTCATGTGCAGATCCACCATCGGCAACAGTTCACGGAGAACCTCGAGCAGATTTGGAAGACAAGAAAGATGGTGTCACTTTGATGTGTGTCACCGATGCCAATCCTCCAGCTGAGGTCTTATGGAAAAAGAATGGCAGAGACTTCAAAATAGTAGACCAGCTGCAATTTTCCCCAGTGCTTCGAGAAAACAACGGCTCGTACCGATGCGAGGCAAAGAATTATCTCGGCGTTAACGTAACGCGTGATGTCATTATAGACGTAAAATGTAATTATGCCTCCTTATGAAGACTATTTTAGTAAACATGTCAACTAAAATGTTGTTTCTGTGTAGATCCTGCAAGGATACTGCGCATTTTTCCTTTAAGGATCTCGGCCAACGTGTCCGACACATCAAAGATGACGTGTTCCGCGGAAGGAAATCCACCACCGAAGTTCCAGTGGCTTCACAGTTTAACGGGAAACCCTGACTTGGCTGAGTTAGCCGGAGAGCACCCAGATTTAGAAATCGCAAATATCACGTACGAAAATCAAGGCAAATATGTTTGCATTGTAAGGAACGTGATCAACACAGTTGATCGGCGACAGCAATCGGAGGAAATCACGGTTCATGTTGAAGGTGTGTAATATTACACACGTTCCCATTGTTTCAATGTATTGCATGCGCTGTAGCTAGACTTTACTTCTTGGCATTTGTTTCCGCCAACAAACAGGTCCTCCTCAGCAATTCACCAAAAAGTTTGGAGCTGGAGAGCAAAAAAGATCAGTAGAAAAGGGTGAAGATGCAAAGTTAGCTGTTGAATTCTGCGCTAATCCAGCTCCTACTTTCATGGAATGGGAATGTGCTAATTTGAAGTTACAAGTTGGAGAAGGTTCAGCGGGAAAATATGTTGCCAAACCTCTTGTAGAGGTATATTAAAAAATGAAACAAACCCGTGTTTCACCAGCGAAACTAATAATATCCATTTGATTTTATTAGTTAGAAAGCATACAAAGCTGTTACTCAGCTGTTTTAATAGTTCAAAAGTCCGATTTAATGGATGCAAGTATATACACATTCCGTGCAAGGAATGCACGAGGAGAATATGTCATTCCAGTTTCATTAACAGTTGAAGGTAACTATAGACAGAAGCAATGTGAAGCTGAGCAATAGGATTACATTAATGATTGTTTTGTGTTTGCAGAACCAATTTCCATGGCTTCTGTGATCACTATTATAATTTTTGGACTCGTCTTCCTTGTACTCATCGTACTTCTGTTCCTCTACGCATTCAAATCTGAAAGATGCTGCTTCAAAAGTGAGTGTGTGAATGCCCCATAACTGTAAGTTACATTGCATCATATGTAAAACATGCCTGTTTACTTTCAGAAAAAATCAGCCCTGTTATGGATGTAGGAAGGTCAGTACTTCCAGGATAGTTAATCTGATCTATCACTCCATCAATGCTAAAGTCTTATATTTTACATAGTTCGAGCTCGGCAAACAAGGATGATATTGAAACAAATGGTACTGAATCAGGATTAGGAGCCATACCTCCAGATGCACTCTATACCATTCCAACCAAATCACGCAAGAATCAGCTGGAAGACATCTCTGAATACGACAGTATGATGGTCAGTGTGGTTAGTCATTGTGATTCAGATGGCCGGATAACCACGAGTAACACCGCTCTTTTGTTAACACCCACAGGTGGAGTCAAATGGCAGTAACAACAGGCACAACGGCACTCGAGAGGTAGTGTACGCTGACCTGGATATAGCTAAACATCCCAGCCCTGTTGTCCATACTCGTGTCACTCGAAAAGATTCGCCGACGGAGTACGCTCGCATTCAGTATCGACCTCAAGCCCATGAACGCGCAGAGATCTGAACCATGTGATGGTGTACAAATGTTGTTACTTATATACTCAAATGTTGATGATCATGCTTTTTGTTATGGGAGCCGTGGTTCCACTTTGTTCATCGATCTCGTGTACGTCTGTTGTTTTTTCCATGTTCGACAAGTCGCGTACGCATTGATTATCAATTTTGAAATTCCAAATGTCATATGTGAAAAGGAACGCAACATTCATGCTGGGTCAAAGGTTCAATTGCAATTACTTGTGGCTATCACAAGGTGAACGGGAACCAAAACACGCCCATATTGTTGGGTGAACCATTCCTCCCGCGTAGACAAGTTACATCGGATGCTCTAATTAGACATTGTGATCCAGAAATGTTGTGTAGTTTTGAAAGTTACGCTATCTATTTCCAGGATAACTCAAAGTGGATCGTGTGTTGCATTTTTATAAATTATATTTCTGGTGTTTTATCGGATTTACGCCAACGTGTTTTAATAAGACAGCTGTTACTGGTGCTATGAATGGAATTTCGTGTTAATGTCCATTTTATTGTTAAGACGCTTATACATACAATATTGTACACAAAACGTTAGATTACTTTGTGTTGGAATTAAATTCTGGTATTTTTATTACTGGTTTGCATCCGTCTCATAATGAAGTTTTAGGCGTTTCACTTGCAAGTTGAACCGTGGCCTCCTCAAAGCGCAACACTTCAATAGACGCAAACAATGATGGCAATACAGCACAGTTTTCTCGAACCCATATTAACATGAATTGCAGTTTCTTCTCTATGTTCAAGTACAATTTCTTTTGTTGTAACGCTTCCTTCTCAACTTTGGCTGCACTCGACCCATTTGCATCACCTGTTGCGCAATATTAGTTAATCAAATTTTGAGCATTACAATAGTTCGAACACAGCTAAACTTACTTTTCTTCAGCTGCTTTCTTGCTTCGCAAAATATCTTTTCAGTGTCACTTAATGCTGCTAAAGTGTATCGTGACGCGTCGTTACCGCATGGACCTTCAATAATTGACTGAACTTCCCAGATAATTTCTCTAGCAAATGTTGGGGAGCATTGTAGCCAATGATTCTGAATATAAATACCATATGAATGTTAGAGTATATATTATATAAAGATTTAGGCATCACTATCTGAAGAATACCTCCTCAAGTTGGCGAATAGCAGAATAAATCGCATCGCTAACGCTGCTGAAATTCCGTTTGTTTCCCAGGACTTCCGACAAGCATACAATTCCCTGCACAATTTTACAGATTAAGTATAATTGTGTGCCATGTACACTGTTGTATTTTACATATGATCTTACATGGGCTGCATCCAGAGGGAACGCGTGATAATCACCATTTTGAAGTTTGGCCACATAAGCATACGCATATAAAACATTGACAACGTTAAATTTTACCAATGGCGATGCGCTACGGTGTTTCTTTAATAAAAAGCCAAAACCACTCTTGTAAATAATAATCCAATGCGATTTCTCAATCACAAATTCCGTATAGTAATATATTGAAACGCACCAGCAACTCGGACAGCCGCGGAATATCATTGGGCACGGAGGGACTATTTACAAAATGATCGGGAACTGTAGATTCTGTGTCAACTTCGGATATCAATTTAACCTCCTCCTGCAATTATAATAATGGTATCAAACCGATATAGTATTTTTAAATTGCATGCAAGTAATTATAAAACAAAATCTAACTTTTTTCGACCACCAAGGCTTCCAAGCAGGAACAAATTGATCTACATCTCCAGCCTTCAACTGGCTCTGAAACTCTTCCTTTTCTTCATCTGTCAACCTTTCCCACACTTTGTTACAATCAAATTCTTCTAAATCCAGACCATGCAATCTTTCTTGCAAAGTTCTTATTTCTGGCTCTATATATTTTGCATAAGAACGTCTGTTTACTGGTATTAAAACCCTCAAAACTCGGATAATATAGTTTAATACCACTGTCTTCATCTGAATCCAGATAGTCAATTTCAGTATTATCATCAGTAGTATCATTTACTCTTTGGATCATCTCCAAAACTTGTTTCTGCTGTGCAGTGCTACAAAGAGTGTATTTTTAGTTATCGTGCAACTTTCTTGCACGCAACAACAAAACTGTGCAAGGATTTGTAATACAGAGACGTGCAAATATTGCACGAAAATCAGCGCAGCGCAAGAAAGTTGCTCACAAACCTAACTTTCCTCTCTTGACGCAACGCGTCACAAACCCAACTTTTGTAGAATTCTTCGGAACATTGTGAATGATTGGGATGTCGATAACAGTCCAAACAGCAATACACAAAGTTACAGCGCGGACAAGTGTAAGATCCGCGTGGTTTGTTGCAACTATCACCAAAACGCATAATGCTTGGATTAACGTATCATACGAATAAATGGAGGCAGAAGAAAAAATACATGAAAGATCTTACAAGTTGCAACTCCGGGCAGCATTAGTTGCATCCATTTAAACTCCCAGATATCGCTTGATCAAGGAGTTGATAGTCAATTTCTGGCAGCAGACGATTTCTACGCCTACGGAGTCGATTCAGCGTCTCTGCGCCATCATACGTCGATTTTAAGCACTATACTATCTTGCAAGGGTAGTTGGCAAAAAATCGTGATTGGCTGGTTCGGTGGGGTTGCTTTACATCTGGAATGAATACTTTGTGACGTCACAGGACCAATAGGAATGCACGGTTCGAACGCGGCGTTCG
Organism: Glomeris hexasticha; assembly: GCA_034695945.1. Taxonomy (NCBI): domain Eukaryota; kingdom Metazoa; phylum Arthropoda; class Diplopoda; order Glomerida; family Glomeridae; genus Glomeris; species Glomeris hexasticha. Next base: position 8,198 of record JAQIWR010000210.1, read on the forward strand.
AAATTGCGTCGATGTTTTGTGTCGATCTTCACGGTAAATACAACATTTATGTAAATTTAACTGCAGTAGAACTACAATTATGCAGTCAAATGAATGTCGAGTGTGATCCGGATAGATCATTGGGTTAATCATAAAATTCAGGCAGTGTTTTGAAGTAAAACCAAGAGTGGATGGTAAAACGCACTGTTTTTGTATTTTTTGCCAACTACCCTTGCAAGATAGAATATCAGATCAGCTAGCCTTGAGCTGGCTATCAGCAAATCAGGCCATTGATCAGCTCCTTGATCAGCCAATCAGCAGCGCGGACTAGCTTCGCATTCTGAGATGCGGCATTTGACTCTAGATGGCGCCACTTGAAAAGGATTCTGCAAGGCGTAGCGGGTAGTTGACGGTAGTGGTAGCGGTAGCGGCAAATCAATAGCGAAAAATCTTGCTGGTTTCTCTTTGGATAAACGGCTGAGGATGGCGATGGCCGCAGAGCGGAAATTACGTTGATGATGGAGGCTTGCGACTCGGAAATGATGTTTCACTAGTGGCAACTGCAATCGGAGGTCGTCTGGCGTGATTTGAACACAGAACTTGGCGTCTGGTTCGAACAACAATCTGATAGTGAGCTGGGAGGAGCGCAGAAATGGGCAATTTCTTCGGCCCCATCTTCGTTTTCGTCGCACTGTCAGCAGCGACTACCTTCTCAGGTTGGTTTTACTTGAAACGTAAACAGAATCGATGTTATTCTTTGTAAATCACCGCTTTTGAGTTATTTGATTGCGAAGATGAGATGCAAACGGATCGAAAACGGTCCATCCATACGTTAGGCCTAATCTAATGTGCATGACATTTGCTGCAATTGCGCAGTTTGTGTTAAAAGAAACGCAGAAATCCCACGATAATCTTAAATTGGCAACATTTACAGCCGTTTGTTCTGCTCTCTGCTTTCAAACTGAGTCTAAACATCCGAGTTTGTAGTTGAGGAAAAATAAATAAATTCGCTATTTCGAAAATGTACATAAGCCTACATTCGATCATTTGCTACATTTCCAGATTTCCCTATAAATATGTTCAGTATATTACCATAGACATTACGAACATGTTACGTATTTATTTTTTGCATTAAATTAACGTAAAGTAAACTGAGTAAACTCTAGGTTCGATAGTCGACGAAATGGAAAAACTAGCTTAATATAGGCTATAAATATAATTGAAGTGTAATATAGGAATATACATAAATAAATAATGCAAAAACAAATAGAAAAAATGCTAATTATAGGTTATATTGTATCAGGATGCGGTTAAGCATTTGTACGTGACGAAATGCGCATCACGATTGCAAAATTACGTTTCAGTTTTTATTAAAAAAGTTAAACAAAAAAAACTTCGACCTCTGCAAGAGGTTATTCTAGTTTTTGAAATGGATATTTAAAATGCGACCTCCAGGTGGCGTTAGTGTTCCACAGATTGGATAATTGTAAGGAAAAAAATAAACGATTTTTGGCTCCTGTTTTTGGTCCATTTCTATGTCATTTATACAGGTAGGTAAAACATTATATAATTTCTAAACTTTGACGAATTTTCTTCTTTATTTTAAGGTATGAACAGTAAAGTGTATACTTTGCTGTTTCCATCCATTAGCAGCTTTAACTATGTGCATTTATGGGTGCTAAAAATGGCCGGGGAGAGGGGGGGGGGGTGGAATAAAGATAAGCTATGTATCGATTTGGCCCTATTACGTCATCGTAATAATTGCGGATGGCGACATTTTTAACGAAAAATAATGATAGTTGAAGTTTTGCAGTGAAGCTGGTCTTCAGATTGAAAAGGGGTCGCTTTTTGCAGGTGATGCTATGCAGAGAAGCTGGATAGTAGATGTCAGGTGTTTTATTTTTTTGTTGTTTTTATATTTTGAATTATAATTGGGGAAGTGGGTTGTATTATGAGTGGGAGGAGCTGAACCAGATCAGGTGATCTATATTTGAATTTACCTCCCCCCCTCATCCCCCTGAACTGTAGCATGATTCATCTGAATATGTAACCATTGGCAACATTTTCTGTTTTCATCTTTCTTGTAGGTATTACAAACGAGTGACTCATCTATTTTACATTTTTATTGATTACAATACAGTACAAGTAAGTACTTAGTTAAAATTCGGAATTTTCTGTTAGTCCTAGGAGGTTAGTCTATTAAATTTATTATGTAATGATGCAAAATTGATCCAGTTCTGCAATGTATGTACATGTTTGATGATGCAGGCAACTCCTTGATGCTGAAGTGCCATCTGCTGGGTATATTTGGAACTTAGAATAAAGTACACTGAAACTTGTCAATGGCCAGTTGGAAATTTGATTTTTTGTACCAATGGTGCGTAAAAAACTCTATTAGATGGAAATCTCTATGGCGGAATCTGATGGAAACCTGTCTATGGCGGAAACATTTCACATTGATTTACATTGATCAAGAAATGAGTTGCAGTGCCATGCGGCATATGTACACCGCAAACTAGGGCACCGGTTTGACACCGATGAAATGTATTGAAGTTTGTTATATTCTTATTTTAGGGACAGGTGCCGAGGATGTGGAACTGGCCTTCGAGGACAAATACGCCGGCTTCTTCCTGAAGAGCGGTCACAGCGGCAAGACCGGACACGGGTCATCTTCGGTGCTGGTCAGCCACGACCGTCTCGCCGTGCTTCACTCCTCGTCCACCGCGATGGTAAGGGCCTCTTACGGCCCCTTCACGGCCAAACAGACAGTGCCATCTTTAGCCGTGCTGCCAGTGGTCAGCCTGAACCGAAGCGCCGACCTTTTCACTCACTTCGCCGCCGGCACCGGAACCGAAGTCTCCGCTTACCTGGTGACCGGGGAACCTCGCAGGGAACGTCCCGTTCTCAGGGTACTCTTCCATTTCAGTCAGGGTGGACCTAGGGACGTGGGGCACCCCGGTCCGGTTCCCGGAAGGGACTACCAGAACTTTTGCGCCATCCTGGTGGCGGTTAACGAAGGAAGGAAAAAGGTGGCCGTGTGTTCGGTGAAGCCGCGGGAAGCAACTTGTCTGGCCGAGATGACCGTGCCCTACTCCTGGTGGCCCAATGAGGTTTGGATCTTTTGTACACGTGTTTGAATACAATGTGGTGTATATATATATAAATGTTTCTTGAATGTGTAGGTGGTCGCGACCGAGAACCAGAAAGCTCCAAAAGGCCAGAAGGTGACGTTGAGCGTGGAATACGCGGTGGCGGTCGGAGTGAAAGTTGCCGAGTGCACGGAGGACTACGTGAACGACAACATGCCAACACCCATGACCACCACACCGCTCTGGCAGCTGTCCTTGTCATCCGAGGTGCCCGTTCTGAAGGAAATCCCATCACCAGATAACTCCAGCATAAGGATGTTAATACCGGAAACTCCTTTGTATCCTGGATCGAGGATATACGTCACGACCGTAGCGCGACGTAGCGTCAGACATCTGCTCAACATCTTCGTTGTCAGGTTAAAAACGGTTTCCGAGGTTGATTTAATTCAGTTACTTAATAGTACTTTACGTGTGATTTGCAGAGCGAGAGTCAAGAACGGTTTGAGGATCATCGGTGTTGAGTCGGCCTCGTCGCACGGATGGTTCCTAAATGTTGACATGAACCCGCGAAAGAACTCGGCACTTGTAACGGCATTCAGACAGACGAATACTCTGGAGGTTCCCGCTGATGAGAAGGTGGATGACGACGGGTACGATGCAAGTTTGAAGTTGCTAATGGATAATGATTGATTACAGTCAACTATTATATGAATTTTGTATTATGATGGTGGTTATGTTGCGCAGGTTCATCGAGGTTCTGCGATGGTTACTGGAGGTAGACAAGAACGTGGAGGCTCAAGGGACGGCTCAAATCGTTTGGGCCTTGCGCAAAGTGCCTCAGACCGCCAGCCCATCCGAAAAGTCCGTTCATCATCCGCACCCGCAACACGTCACCGGAGGAGACGTGAAAGCGAAAGTTGTAGCAGAGTTGCGGATCGAGAAGGACGACATTCAGTCAGTGCTGCTCATATCGAAGACCTGGGAGTTGGTGAACACGGCGGTGCTGAACGGCAAGCAGGTTTCGCAGCCGATGAAGGCGTACATCGTGAGCCACGCGGGCAAAGTGGCCGACGTCACCCTGCAAGCCACTTGCTCATCTGCTGACGAGTCCATCCTGAAGGTTTCACCATCGTGTACCTCGGTCTACCTAGACGGTTCCGAGATCCGAGGGTCCCACAACGCGTCGGTGACCGTGACGTACGAAAAGTACGTCGGCCACGCGCGTTTCACGGTTTGGATCCCCGAACTGCCACTCGATGTACACATGGAGGACACGAAGTTGAGCCAAATTCGATACTGGAGAGCACCGAAGGAACTCCCAAAGTAACCAGAAATCATAAATTTTGAGTTGACGTGTGCGTTGCGTGTGTAATAGATGTGTTTGATTTGACGCAGAAAACTTACGCCGAGGACTAGGGAGGAGATTTTTAACAGACGACCTAGAGGGCAGGGCAAGATGCCGGGTGCTGTAATTGGTGGAAACGTTAACTCTGATGGACACGTGGTGTGCAGGCTTCGGTACCAGCAAACTCCCGTGGAGGTGTATGCGAGATTCTTCGCGGTCGATGACAACTCCGGCAGGGAGTCGTACCTTCTGAGCCGAAAAACAGCCTTCAGGGTAACCGAGCTGGTTGAGGACAACCTCAGGGTGGCAGATGCGAGGATAGCCGTTCTCAAAGGCCGCATTGTTCAGGGATTATCTGAAGGAAGAACCGAAGTTCAGGTGATGCGTGTTTTTTGGTCTCCGCTCAGATGCAAGACGTAACATATAGTACAAACTTATTGGTTTTTATTAACTTAGATTCAGAGTCCAATCACGGGCCGGGTGATCGGTGCTCGTGAGGTGAAAGTCGGCAAGGATAAGGAGACGATCACCGGACTAAAGGTTACCGTGGTTACGGGCCTTCAACTTTCTCTTCGTCCAACGTACGAGCTGACACGTAGTTACGTAGCCGAAACGTCCGTGACCCATCAGCTGACCGCGCAGTACCAGGAAGGACTGCTCGACGTGGAAGTTCAGTTCGCCGACGGGGTGGCGACCCCGCTTTCGGAGATGGCCGAAGACGATTTCCGCCTGGACGTGCATTCACTCGACGAAGGAGTGATCGCGATGGCTCCTGCCACGTCCCCTTTGAGGCCACGGGTAATCGCAGTCGGTCCCGGTAGCGGTAACCTTCTCCATCTGTCCCTCCAGTTAGCCGACGGATGCCGGCGGCGTGACGCCAAACCTCTGGCGACGACCGTAGCGGCCGTTTCCGTCCTGGTTCCAAGGGGCAAGGAACGAGGGGGAGACGAAGGTTCGGAACAGAGTACTCAGCGAAGTCACGGTCAGAGCACGCAGCAGAGCGAGATCCAGAACGACTTCCTGGCCGTGAACGCGGACGGCATCAAGAGGTTCTTCGGGGAGGCGGGTCCCTCTAAGGAGTCCACCCACAGACCGCAGCCGTCAGTGCAGGCTCAGCAACAGCATCCTTTCGACCTGACGGAGATGGGCTTTTTGGAGATTGGCATGTACGCGACGGTGGGCGTAGTCTGCTTCGCGATCGCCATATTCGTAGTCAGCTGCGCAGTGTACGCGGTTCGTTTCCACAAGAAGAGAGTCGATAACGGAGGGTTTGGAGACTCGGTTGCAAACGCCCACGATTGGGTGTGGCTCGGTAGAGCGACTTTGGAAAGGTCATCGGCGGGGGTCTCTCGCAAGTGCCCCACGCCGAGTTCGACGCCGCGGCTTCGGCCCGCGGTCGAGCACCACGGCCACCGTGGCGCGTCGATCTTGAGGAAACTTGCGAGGTCCGGTAACATCGAAGGGGCTTCAGGGTCGGAGAGAAGTTCTTCGGAAAGGGAGTGCGGCGTTGCGCAAGGGGTGAGTACGGGCAACTGTCCTCCGGTCCAAGAGCGGGAGGTACAGGGCCGTCGCAAGGTTTGGCCGCGTCCTCGTAACGATGCCGGGTCGGACAGAAGCGAGACACCGCCACCGGTGCCACCGCATGGAAGGCCGTCTTCACCTCAAGGTGGTCCCAGTGCGAAGGACAAGAGAAAGTTGAGGGCCGCGAGGGAATTGACATGGAACGCAAGGGCCGGTATGAACTATGACCAGCTCATGGAATACTTTGGAAACCTGAAGGAGTCCAACGCTTAAGTACGTTGGTGCCCACATAGTTTTGTGTAGTTTTAATAACAGTACTGACAGTACTAATTGTAAGTTTGTTTCATTGCAGTGGTGAGATTGAATGGGACTGCCTGATCCGTCCGGATCCGTGTTCGCGTCAAGAGACAGTCCTCAACCGGACTCGTAAGACTCTTATAACTCTAATTGCCATCAGCTGATCGGTGTGTTTTAGTGACGTGTAGTGAATTGCAAACCATCCATGTGAAATGTTCATTTTGCATACTTGTATAAATAGGGGAAAATGGCAACCCGATCACCCAGCTGACGAATTCTCTCGTCTTTACGTATCAAAATGAATTGCCGTAGGGTCTATTTCACCAACTTGCACATTGTTTTCTATGTTTTGTGGTTATACATACGTATTTGTTGACTCCTGGAAGCATGTGCTCAACCATTATTAAGACTTTCCGAAAGATATCTCACGTTTGTGACATACGTTTGCGGTAAGTTTTTGCCCGCGCTGCGTGCCATACCCCGTTTTTGGTGCAGATTTTTGCCTGAAACTAGTTTTTTTGCATACTCATTTTACCAATGCATACTTGAATACCTCAGCTTTTGATGGCCTTTTATTGCTGCTTTCAGCGCTTAATTTGTGATCCTTCAGGTTTGTTGGTTTTATTGAAAACCGCGTGCAACTTTTTTACGGGTACGCGTTGCACTTATAAATCCCATCTTCTTTGCAACGGAGGGGGGGAAATTTACATTTACATTGTTGCATTTAAAAGCATTTAATGACGTGAAATGAAGATCTCGTATGCTTGCGTATTGAACTATGCTTGTCGCGTGTTATTATACATCGAACAAACTGCGCTACGTATAGGTTGTGTTGTACAAAATACATCACTGTTACGTGTATTATTATGGGTAGTATTTATAGTTTAATAGTGTCGTGGATCGAGTAAAAACGTTGTTAGTTGCCGTACGAGATTTTACTCGCGTAAATGTGTGTACTATAATGACGATATAGATACGCGTGAAAGTATTGTGCCATGTGATTTTAAGATATTCTCTTGCTGCCAGTACATTGTGTTTGTGATGATATTAACTTTTTCACTCTATGCATTTGGAATACGTATATCAAATGAAACTGTTAAATAATTGTAATTTTAATTTAAAAATACAAAACACTTGTATGGTTATAATCCGATATTGGCAGCATCCAGGAGTTAATTGACTGTAAAAAATAATCCATTGCAGGAATTTGCTGATGGAAGTAAAATAATGAATATATTTCTCATTATTTTTCCTTGTTGAAATTCCCTAACTTTTCATTAAATGAAAGATCACACAGCAAGTGTACTTTTTTAATGGTTGTGCTGTTTTGTACTGAAAGAACGGACTAAAAATGTAGAAATGTAAGAACTTGATGCGGCTCAATGACAGATTTTTGTATATGTACCTGTGGGTTTCTTTTGAACTCCAAAGATAATTAATAATACTTGTAGATGGTAACTAGTGGAAACATCATACATTTGTTACGTGAGTGTGACACGAAATACTCGAACGGGGTCCTTTCTCGCATATTGTTATGTATCTAGTCATCCGAGGTTTTCTTCAATTGCATTTGCAATATTATATCTGTATTTGCCACAATGCTTTATTTTTTCAGTATACTGTAGCTTATTGCTGCTACTTAATATTTTATTACCTGTACGGTAACTTAATTTTGTAACCGCGTTCAAAATGCTTATTCGTGAAGCGGTTGTTATAAGGACAGTGTCAAAATAAGCCTGTTATTGTGCTGTGAAGTGGTTGTACAATGTTGGCTATAATATCATTGTAATATGGGTTTTTTCAAGCGTTTCATACATATAAAGAATTCATGCAATCGTGATGTAAATCCACATATCAAGTGTTGACGTGTGTACCCATTTTGAAATATTGTCTCCAAATTTCCCGCTAACCCATAATTATATATATCGAGGATTCGATTTATTTTTCAGCAACATGTCACCAATATATTGGGTGCATTTATCATGTATACATTTCACTTTGTGTGAATAAAATTTCCCCCGCGCTTTAAAACTGATGCTGTGAAAATTGATATACCCTAAATTTTGTCTCCATGCATCTGGCAATAATTCCATATGGGCATTATTACCTATTTCTATTTCCCTATATTAATCATGTCTTATTTCAGGTGACAGTGAAATTGATATTTTCGACACGCGATTAAGGAAGAAGCATCACCGTGAAGTTTCAAGTTCAGTGGAACAGAATATCAAATTTACAGATAAGTGTGGACAATTTGTTTGCAAAAATTGCTACAATTGGTTACTTATATTTGAATTTTCTTTTACAGATCTCATCTGTGATGTTTCTTGTGCAAACTGCTACGGGGAAAACCAGAGACGCGTGAGTAAAATGTGACATTGAGAAATGAAGCAGATTTATCTCTGTTCAAACTCATTTCTCATTCAGATGACTGAAATAATGCAACGTACAGGAGAAAGAAAAGTCAAATTTGCTGCATTTGGCCCACGGTGAAGCAAAGCGCAAAACGTAGCATATTTTACGATGAAAATTCTGGTCTTCATAATCGTAACGGTGATTGTGCACTTGGTGTTTTGTCTTAAAATAGTGAACACTGTTGAAAATGACACCATTTATATTAGTAAGCATTATTTTAAGTAATATATTATTACTATATATCCCAATGTTTAAATTATAATGATGTGTTTTATTTCTATTTTTAGTTACCGAGAGGAATTTCCCTGTTGGTTCGTCAAATGACAGGGATATTACTGTGACTCCTAGAAATATTATGGAAGTAACATCCATTGGTATGTTTCATATCGTACATATAAAACATCCACTCAATTGTAAAATTCATTTTAGTTTGTTTTAATATTTACAATTGTAATGCGGTTTAGATGTGAACAATGCTTTTGCTTCATTTCAGTATGCAAAGTGATGTATAAAAAGCCCAGTTTAGTCCGTTTTAATCTGGGATGCAGTTACAGCCATTTCATTACTTCAATGTTACGTTCATTTGGTTTGAATTTATACCCGGATGGAATTCGCAACTGCGTAACCGGGGCGTATGTGACCTACCATAAAGGAGTGCCATACACTGGTAAACCATTGGCTGTAATTTACATTTTGGCCATTATGGATATCATCAATCACTGGGAATGGAAAGAGGTCACGTGGATTATGGATGGATTTTCGGGCAAGTTTATACAAATGTTTACAGTACTGTATGCGCGTCAATTCTGTTAGAATATAGTATAATGGAAATGGTGAATGTTGACAGGAATTACAACAAATATGGTGGAAGATGAACTGGATAGGAATAAAATCAGGGGAATTGTAATGACAGCAGATATACGAAAAATTAAAAGTGACTACTACGAGACATTGCTGCGAAGACCTCATCCGAATGGTTTCATCGTCACTTGTGGTGCAAATGTATTGCAAGTATTGTTACCTCAGGTGATGCAACTTTTACGAAATTAATAATTAAAGCTTGAGTAAGGTATAATAAATTCTATTCAAATATGATTTCCACTAGGTAAATTCAAAAAAATATGACAACGGTACGCAACTTCCACCGTGGATTGTAACTTTCACGGATATGCCAACAACTGCATACTGGAACAGTGCACTGAGGACACAAATTACTTATTTATTACCAAAGGTATGCAATTGTTTTAAATAGTTCCCTGTTTCAAAATGTAATAGAAACAACACGATTTATGCTTTTTTTAATTCTAATTTTTTAATGTGAAGGTTTAATTTGATGTATTTTAGAAAAGATCAGTGTTGACAAGTCTCAGTTTCACTGCCAACTTCTCCCAGTTTCAACATTGGGATAGAGTTTGGAATATTTGCAATGGATCAAGAATTGTCTCACCATTCACGTCAGAAGATGCACAATTTAATGTAAATCAAGATGTACTAGTCAATGTGAATACGTTAGTATAGTTAATTAATTATTATTCATCGACTTCAGGATGGGATTTCAGGCAACAGACACAATTACCGTGAAATATTAACGATGGAATATTTCGATGTCGTGTACAATGAGGTGAAGAAGGATTTGGAAAAGATAATGTTCGCTCGCTGGAATCAAGAAAGCAGACTGAATATTTTGGAAAGGTTTTCTGAAGCAGATCAGGAATCAAAGCTACATATGAAACCAATAAGTGCGGTCACACTCAGGGTAAATGAACATTATTTTTAAAATCTTTAGCCTTGAATTCCAATTAAAAAAGGCTTATGTATAATAATAATATTTGCTACAATTATTTATTTATACAGGATCTCCCTTATTCTAACGATGTACTAGAAGATGGTGGCAGTGTGGGTGAAACAGGTTTCATAGTTGAAATGTTCGCCGAGATTCTCCGGAATCTACGCGCGGAGTAAGATGTTAAAATTTAATCCCTCAAATAAGTGAATTTTCATTTGTTGAAAGAAAAGTTTGTCGTTGGAATATATTTCGCCCAATAGTTTGCATCTGAGACTTAATGATGACCCACAATTTGGAGAATTTGTGAACGGTTCTTGGAGCGGAGTTGTTGGCGCATTATACAAAAGGGTTAAATTAAAATTAATTCTCATTTTTGAAATGACAGGATTATTTGTCAGATGCCATTCAACAGCTTTATCTCTTTTATAGAAAGCTGATTTGGCTTTGGTCAAATTGGGAATGACGAAGGACAGAATTTCTTCGATCCGATTCTCCGCGCCGATTCATCGAGGCAACATGGTGATGGTGATGCGCCGGCCAAAAGACGCCGTTTCCCATTCGTATTTTCAACCCTTTGACATTTACGTGTGGATAGTGCTTCACCTCATATTATTCGCCACTGCAATTGTCGTATGCATCTGTCACGTTTACAATTCACGTAACGGCAACTGTGACGGAGTGGAGTTTCGAGGTTGGTTTGTCGTAGATTTCCTAACGGGATCTGTTCTAATGGATGGTAATTATTAATAAGTTTACAATTCTGTTGCTCTACATATGCGTTTGCAAATTATATGAATTTTAAACATGTTCTTGCAGTTATATTTGGAGAAATCCGAGGCATTTCAAGCCGTATCGTGTTCGTAACGTTGGGAGTCACGGCATATTTAGCAGCCAGCCATTACGGATGTGATTTCATGTCAACCAGAACGACTCAATATGATCTTTCACCTTTTAATGACCTGGAGGAATTAGTTGCTGAGAATGATTACATCGTCACGTTCGTCAGAAGCCTCAGCATATATGAAATCTTCAAAGTAAATACCGTGGACTTTTGCCGTTATGTGCATGATATTATTCTTTGTTCTCTTGAAATCTGGAGATGAATATTTAATGTTTTACATTTCAGAATGCTCCTCGAGGATCAGCTATGGCCAAAATTTGGACTCAGCTAGCGGACAACGATTTGAATGATCTAGTGGTCAACATGCCTATGGGACTTGATAAAGCTTACTCGGGGCACTATGCTTTATTAGTAGACAGCAAAGTTGCCGAAGAAGCTGTGCGTGATAATTGCAGTTTTTTCATTACCCCTTCAGTGTACTCTATTTGCTTTTACCACATTGGAGCCCGGCTGGATTTTCCCTTCACAAAATTGATATCGACAACGTAAGTACTTTGCGAGTATATACATATGTTTTGAACTTGTATGACAATTATTTTCTAGTTTACATTGTTTTATTTTTATGCATACAGTCTCGTTCAAATGATGGAACATGGAATCGTAGACATGTACGCGAAAAGATTTTTGCAGGTGGTTCCATCTAGTTGCAGAGCCGGCACCACGGCAGAAAAAGTTGCTTTTGGTTTGTCCAATATAATTGAGCCGTTAATCATCCTTCTAGCTGGGTTTGTGATCTCATTGTTTATGTTCAGTGTAGAAATTCTAGTTTATCGTGTTTCCAGAGTGAGAAAAGTTGATAAGATTGCTGCTAAGAAAAAGAGTTTTCAGAAGTATATTTTCAAAAGTGACCGCTTTCAAAAGGTATCGTGGAATGAATGATATCACAATGTGGTGATATAATTACTGTAGCTGTTTATTGTGAACCATATGTAGAATTAAATTGTTATTGTGTAAGTTATGGGAAATTTGATTTGATATAAAATGGCAGCAATTTGGAGAATATATAATAATGTTTACATTCATTGCGCGTCAAATTTTTAGGAATGACCTTTTGGAGATGTTGCACATATAGATTATATAAATATAAATGTAATGTGTATTTGATAGAATAATGAAAAGGTTGCTTGGTTACTCTTGATTTGAGATAGGTTCGTCGCATTGCTATATGAAATGACGGAGATAACGTAATGTACGTGCTGCATGTTGTATTGGTTGCACTATCATTTCGATATACCTAATTTATATAATGGTTAAATTGAAAACAGTTTGTTGCAGTAGTTGACAGTGTGTCTTGGTTCATGAAACAACTAACTTGATGGGTTCTCGAAGAGATGAATGTACACAAAACCTAATTGAACATAGGTGATTAAGCTTGTTGATATTTTTTTACTTGATTTATTGTATATTGTATTATGTATACTGAAGTGAAAGTGGAATTTTAATTTATGAACTTTAGTTATTCTCATTTTGTATTAATGGATTTATTTCTAGCCGATTGAATTAATTTTGCAAAGGCCATTTTGAGCGTTATGGAAATGGTTTAATCCAATATAATAGCTGCATTGTGTGTATGCTGTATAAATATTGTACGTGCTTGTTGTTAAAGGTGAACTGACACGGTTTTGTAAGGTACCCTGAAACTTCAACTACCTGAAGAAAAGTCACGAAGAAAGCAATTGGTGCAACAAAATGTCTGTGAAAATTAGTAAAAAAAAGTTATTAGCTGTCAAAGTTTGCCCGTAAGATCGTTTAGACGTCCTTATTCGATGGCCCCCTATCGAGAAAGCCAGGGGAGCATCAATTATAAGAGTCTGGATAAACCTACAGTCAAACTTTGGCATCTAATAACTTTTTTTTACTAATTTTCACAGACATTTTGTTGCACCACATGCTTTCTTCATGATTTGTCTGCAAGTAGTTTAAGTTTCAGGGTACCTTACAAAACCGTGACATTTCACCTTTAAGAGTGATAGGATCTACAGTAACTTTTGTTAATTCATAGTTAAAAGTTAAAACGTTGAATAGAGTTAAATTGATTGTTCAGTTTATACTCCATGTGATGTTATTCCATAGAATTTTCAGAAATGCAGATTGTCTGCAGATAGAATGAAAGTTTAACATTGTATGAAGACAATAACACATGAATTGCACAGCTGTAACTAATAACTGTAATTATTTCTATTGACAATTGAGAGGTATATATTCAAACTTGCCCCAAATTTGCATGGAGGGTAATGTCTATAAATTAGGTAAATATTAGTTTATTTACATGTACATTTCTTGCAAGTGGTCCATGTTAATCAGGTGCAATGTGCCATTAGTATAATCACGCAGATCACCAGTGGTCTTGGATCAAATACATGCAGTTGTAGATCTATAGGTATCAAATAGATATCTGGATTCTGATCATCACTAACCCTGAGATAATGTATTAAAATTTCAGATAAACTTTGATTTAAGTGCATCTACGATATGACAAATCAATAAGTAACACGTTTCAATTCTTTACATGCATATAAAAACTTTAAAGGAGAACTATCGCGGTTTTGTAAGGTCCCATGCCCTTAAAACGGTTGAAAAGAAAGGGAAAATTAAAACTATGAGTTCCTTTGGAATGTTTTTACAAAAATTATTGACAGAGTAATCGAGAATTGAAGAATTACGACGAATTGGAGCGCCATTGGCTAACTGCCGACCATAACGTCATGAACGTATCAGCAAAAGGGCGTGGTTGGCACTCGATAGTGACGTCAGAGCCACCGTTTGAGCCACCGCTCTAACGCACGTTTGTGAATTTTTTCCGGGTGAAGTATTGCTTTGAAAATTCTCATACTTTCAGAAAGTATACTAAACATCACAATATAACTTAAGAAAAGCGTTGAACATTATTAAAAATATGAGAAATTACCCCGATAGTTCACCTTTAACAAAATACCCCATTTTCCGGGATTTCATAAATAATTCCAGGATTTCCAGATCATGCAGTAGACACCATTACTTAAAATAATTACTAAATTACTTCTTTGTCGAGTCTATCAAATAGATAGTTGCTCGAAAGTATTTCTCCCCAGTTGCGGTCAACTTCCTCCTTCAAATGCAGATCAACACACCGTTTCAATTTGATGAGTGACGTCACCTAAAAACAAAATGAACTCTTTAATCTCACTATATACTAAAAATCCTAATCAGTTCTATCAGATACTAACTAACCTGTGTTTGAAATTCCTTCTCGGCGATGTTGTTTAGCTTATCGTTAAACTTTATAAGGAATTCTTCTATCTTTTCATCAACGTGGGAACAACTATATTATAAACGCGTCGATTGTAATTATTATTTTCATCACATTCCTCCTCATTTAAAAATTTGAGATCATGTAACAATTTAATTAACCTGAATTTGTCAGCTTGAGTGTGAACAGTTACGCTGAATCCTAAAACCCCAAAAGTAACTCGGCACATGCATTGCACGTGGTATCCCAGTTGTTCTTGAGTCCGCAACGAATCGAAACAAGGTTCTTCCATGAAATTCTGCAATATATATTTGTATATATTAAATGATATTATATATATAAAGTTGTAACACATTGTGCAGTCAGTGTGTTAAATTAAAGCACCAGTAACAGTTCCATTAAGCAAGCCTCGTGAATGTTGGCGCAACCGGATTGGTAGTAATTGGTCACCACGGAGTTGCAATCGTCTTTGTTGAAACTGGCAACGCGGCAGTAATATTCCCCTTTCGGTAACTGCATTACTCGGACCTGAATTGAAAAATAAATATGTAACAAAAGCAGAGTAACAATAAAATACAATACGATAAAATCTGCCGCGGGTAAAAACCTCCGGTAACATGTTCCACGGTACTTCGAAGGTGTTCAATTTTGTTTTCACCATCACGTCCAATTCCAATGCTTCCTGCATAAATCATAACAAATTTAACTTATATGTTTTATTTCTATAAATATTATGATGATGCAAAGTACACGACTTTCAAACAATTTTCATATAGAAGTATGATTCGGTTAAAATTTGATCTTAAACAAAGCTGTTTTGTAAACCAATAACTTGCAAAAGTTTAGAAAAGTTTAACGGTGAACTGACAGGGTAAAATATTGAAATATTAATTTTTTTGATATTATGAAAAATCATTTATTAATTAAACTTAACAAAGACCTAAAGCAACCGGAGGAAAAACATGAAAGAAATTAAGTATTTTTACAAAACTTGTGAGGAAATTAGTACAAATAGTTATTAGCACTTCAAATTTTAAAATTTGTCAGATATGAGGTTGTCTAGCGTAAGTGAACCTCCTAATTTAATTACCCCATCGAACTTTCCAAACTAATAACAAGCTTTTAATTTATATAATTTCAACGAAGATTAGTAACAAAAAGGTTATTTGCATTTAAGGCTTGCTGATAGGAGGTCGGTTAGCGTAAGTGAACCTTCTAACTCAATTACTCCATCTTACTTCCAAAGCTAAATTACTAGTTTTATTTTAAAAAATAATTCTAATTGATTAGTAAAAAAAGTTATTTGCATTTAAAGCTTGCTGATAAAAGGCGAATTAGCATTAGTGAACCTCCTAACTTAATTACCCCTTCGAACTTCAAGTGCTAATAACTTTTTCTAACCAATTTCCACTAAGAATTTTTTGCAAGACTTGATTTCTAACCGATTTTTCTTTAGTTAGTTTAAGTTTCAGTCTACTTCACAAAACCTACATGAAACTAAAATATTAACGATTGCACACGCGAATGCTTTTTCGATTAATTAAATCACCTGGGCTGTTATATTGCCTTGAACTAGTCCTTCAATAAACAAGTGACCTTTAAACTCCTTGGCAAAAGCCAGAAGCATATCTTTAGTAATGCTGCCAATCACAGCTCGTTTATCGACGGGAATCCATCGCACTTGTTGCAAAATTGAAATCCGCACGTCTCTGCGAACAATTCAAGCGTTAAAATGAACATTTTGGAACAGTTTAAATAATGCATCACATAACTTTAAATATATCTTACTTGCAAAGCTTGCTTGGCTTTATGAACGAATTGTAATACACCTTACTCTGGTATACTTTCATAGCTTTGAAAAGCTCTTCCGTCACGTTGAAGTTGGCGATGTGATCCAGGATCGTCTCAAATAATGCCTACAGATGCAATCAATATATTACATTTTAAAAATAATTTCAAGTTATTTCTTAGTAGATTGTATAATCAGTCACCGGCAACTTGTGATTGAAGCCGTGAAGTCTTATGATCAGTCCGGTCTCGTCGTCGCGTACGCTGTACGAAAGTTGAGCTACGCCAGCCGCGTAGACACTTTCCTGAATATTCTGCTCCAAAACGTGGACAAATAGATCCAACAATACGGCACTATATAGGAAAATGAATAGTGAAATTGTTATTACATAAGTGTGGATACCTGTTTTGTCGCAAAAGTTTGAAATGATTACCTTTGCGGTGAGCTGTTCGCAATTGGTGATATCAAGTGGAAATTTAAGTGTGCTGCAAATATAAAAATAAAACATAATGCAATGTACTAATCCATGTAGTTTCAGCAATGGACACTGTTTATTAGCATCATGATTACGTATATGCAGATTAAACTAGTTTTATTGGAAACATTTTTCTGCATAATTATAATTTAAAACACATTCAAATTATATGTATATATTTATATCAATGTGTTGACTGCATAGGGATCAATTCTTTCTTTGCCCAAGTGATCAGATTTTAATTAACAGTGTTAGGTACTGTTTATTAGGCTTGCAAATTAGGTATGTTAAGTCGGACCAATCACAGCAGGGCAAAAACTGACCACGCCCATCCACTTCCGGTATGATGTCACTTCCTGATATGAATGCTAGATGGGCCACGCCCTCCCACTACCCTTTAATTTGTGTCAGGTTTAAGTCGGACCAATCACAGCAGGGCAAAAACTGGCCACGCCCACACACTTCCGGTAAGACGTCATTTCCTGATACGAACGCTAGATAGGCCATGCCCATCTACTACCCTTTAATTTGTGTCAAGCTTAAGTCGGACCAATCACAGCAGGGCAAAAACTGTCCACGCCCACACACTTCCGGTAAGACGTCATTTCCTGATACGAACGCTAGATAGGCCATGCCCATCTACTACCCTTT
>JAQIWR010000211.1:0-25668 GCA_034695945.1 Glomeris hexasticha
ATAACATCATGTCGATCAGATTTTTAACGAACTTCATTTTTTTATAATAAAAAGAAATCACGTTATGTGGAACACCCGGTATATATACACACGAAATCATTCATTATTCCAGGAATTCCGCACAAGAACATGGCGATACATCGGATCATGCACTACCAACAATACCAAAGATTTAAAAATAATTTATAAACCTTTTGTATTGACACACTTCAAATACTTCAATAAGTTATATAACATAATCAAAGAATAACTGCACAAATAAGAATGTTATAAATTTTGTGCATGGGTAAATTAATATGAGATCATTATGTTGGAATATTTATACCCAAAATTGCAAAAGCCCTATTTCTCAAGCCAGTGATATTATACTGCCAACGCATATTAATATTTAAAGCCATGCATTGTGAAATAAAAAAGCAGTAGCTACCATGGCATACACTCGTTATTAAATGAGCTGTCGCATGTACTGCGAGGTGGCAAATACTTAATCATTGATTTATGACACGAATTTGTCGAGCAAGCTATCCCATATGCAAATGAAACAGGCAAAATTACTAATTTGGTTCCAACAAACTGTGGACAGACTGTGGACAGAAATGTCAAAATGTCAGAACGAAGTAATGCCGTACATTCACAATGATTTATCTATATAGTATAGGCTGCTATCACAGGCACTGTTAATAGAAATTCAGTCTTATAGCTATGCATAGTTTACCATGCTTATACAGCACTATTTGAATAAAATAGCAGCTAACTAATGTTGCTTAGCTCCTACTTCAAATACAATCATCATTTTTGTACGACTCTCACAATGCATTACGTATGCTATCATTTTGGATCTACTTTAGAAATGTGTACAAACTAAATGGAAAAGCAGCGCATCATGTAATAAGTCTACATCACAGTTATGGGGCACAGCGACGGAAGTTATTTGACTTAAAATTGTAGGTCGTCGCTTAAAATTTGAATAGTTAATGATCTCATGTCCCATTATTTTATTTTTCGTACTATATAATGTCTGTTGTATAAAAAAGAAGACAAATCACAGTCCAATTTGACTAGCATGAAGAGACAGACGTCCATATGCAAAGAGTTGTAACTATTAGATCGTTCAAATGAAACGTAGACTCATATTTTATTTGGACGAATTAAAAGATACCTAAGTATGTTTAAGCTAGTTAATTAAAGCAATATATGTATATAAGGAAGTTCCATGTACAAGGGTTCGTTAGAAAAATTCACCGTTGGCATTCAGGAATTGATACCAGCCAAAACCAAAGCGAGGGTAGCTTCATGGGTTGTTTTCACTGTATAGCTCATGCGAAATCTATCTATATAATTAAAGGAATTTTGCACACCTCCAGCAGTTCTGCTGGATTCATCTTGCACATTTCAACAGGAGTAACCAAGAAAGTGACCCAGGCAACGCCGGGTATGTCATGGTAATAACGCATTTGTGTGAGCGGACATTGCGCATCAGAACATGCGTCATTGAAGAGTGCATGGGAACTAGGCTTAGCTTGTGTAATTTATGTGCTTGCCATAATTAGTCCTTTCATTTGCATGTAATTTTTTATGCATGCAAAGCAGACAACATACAATGCAATTAAGTAAGCTTCAGAAATATTTCATTGATTCAATTAACAACATCAAATTGCATTTAGTGAGCGTTAGGAATTTATTCTAATCATGCACACATGTCATTAAATATTCTTCGTACAAATTAAATTCAGTAGACAATGCTGATAACACGTCTGGTACCAAATAAGTAATTATCTGTGCATATGCAGGATAGGTTTCAAACAGACATAGTATATAATGTATGGTCATTTAACGATGTATGTCGATTTATATAATAGACCATTATTACTTTTTTAAGGAAGCAATTCCAAGAAAGATATAATGACGTCATACGTATGAATCTTAGTCAAATTGAACCGGAGTTGATTTTATTCGTTCCAGCTTTATTTACTAGCTGTTTGCAGGCCAACATAAAGAATATTGTATCCTTGCTATAGAAACTATTTAAATAAATGTTTGGAGTTTAAAAATTGGTATCAGATGATTTGTAACTCTGCAATGTACATAAACTTAGATACTTTAAGGTAAATTAAATTCATACAATTTTGCTGCATGCAAGATATACTTTCATATTCATTATTAAAAACTTCATGCAGTTCGGTCTACATTTTGTGCAATTCATTATTAAGCTATGTGGAGGAATCTCAACACCATGCAGTCTCTAAAAAATGTAAATATCGCCAACTTGAGACGTATTTCGACAAATAAATTGCTCAAAACGTATAGCAAATTCAATGCCAATGAATATTGAAGTTTTGCGAGCGGTAGTTTAAAAATGCCGGAAATTTTTGCTGATTATTATAACATGCAGAGGGTACTACTTATATGTATATACCTATATACCGTAAAACACATACAAAAAATATCAGCAAAAATAGAGAATCTCTGTATTGAAAAGCTTACATGTAAAGCAACTTGCAAATCTATAGGGAGAATAATTTGCGTGAGAAAATATAGAAGAGATGCGAGGACGTATTAGCCACGATTGCCGGAATCTGCTCAGTTTTTGGAGCATAAGACCTCAAATTTGTGCCCTTACGACACCTGCGAGACTTTTTGCAGCACTCGGGAGATTGCCAGAGATGCCGATGCGCATTTCATCTGATTAGGGTAAAGTGTTTCAATTAAGGCGCCCCCGAACTCCAAGGGGCGCCTCGATTCAATTTCCATCGAAAATTAAAAATTCATCTCCAATAACTCGGAGACGTCTTCCTTTTTCATCCATGCACTCTGACGTACACGCCGACGCTTTTTACCTTAATGCGTGCCCCAAACTTTCGTATATTCACCAATTTTTTCTTTTCTTCACTTTACCAACCCTATATATATATACAACATGCAAGTAAGTATATATACATATCTTGAAACTTGCCACCCAACCCAGCAGCGCCTGCTCCGAAATTGTTTTACATTTCGCTATATTTTCATCCACATCTTGCCACTTCTTTCATACACACAAACTCTATATGGCTTACACGAGACGATATCGAGCTGAAATGAAATACAGCCAGCCCTCTTACAGAATAATTCGGTATTGCGTATGTGTATATACCAAGTTCCCCTTCTTCACAAACTTATTCCCTTAGGAGTCGTATAGAAACTTGCAAGCAACTATGGAAATTCATTGATTTGAGGTAAAGTGCTTGACAAGTCACGTGTTAGTTGCATAATTATTATAATTACATATAGCATTATAGGTCACGAAATTTAAATGAAATTTTATTAAATGAGCTGATGGTCAAATTGGATAAACAAATTTATAAAAAATACGTATATTAATTCTAGCTCATTCCAGCAGAATAATTAACAGTTGCAAAAGGCAAGTGTTATTCACCAACCATTTTTTAAAGTCTTACTTGAACCTATAAATGCATGTTGATTTGCAACATTTCTGTTCATAGATTTCAGATTGTTTTACAAAATAATTACATATATAGCAGAGAAAGAAAGGTACATGGCCCTAATTTGCATGAACGACACACATACTAAATGTCCGATAAACAAGGCAAATAGGGTGCAGTGCAGTGAAGCATTACTTGAAAGCTCCCCTCATGCGTTGATATATGGTGTGTGTACACCATATAAGGGCAAATAGCACAATTTGTTTACTCAGTGAGGAAATCAGCAGAACAATTATAAAATTTGTTCTGCCGTGTGCCTAGTATAATTATTATTTATAATATAGTTAACTGTCTTACCTTCATTGCGGTTGGTTCAGTCTCAAATTCCGGTCGGAAAGAAATAGCGCAGTTCAATCTGGAGAAAAAAAAACGAGAGCATGGAAAAATTACAAATAATCAAAGTAGGCTTATACACAATATATGAAGTATCGCATAGATCCGATGCAATTTGCCAAATAAATCAAGTATTTCCGGAGTTCATTATTCATCAGCTAATCATCGTATAAAGATAATCCGAACAAAGGAATTTATTATTCAAGCAGACACGGAAATCTTGTTAGTTAACATGGATCCTTATTGCACGTTGCAAAAAGTTCACTACAATGCATGAACCAAGCAATCGTCTATTGTCAACAAACTCCAAGGTCCTGCCATCAGAATAGGATTTTCAATAAAAATTAACTTGCTTTCAGTAAACTTTTATATAGGAAACCTCTGTTACTAGAAACTGATTTTCCCATAAAATCGGTTTTCTGACACCAGATATTGTCAACTGGCAAATAAACCAATGGAGTAGACCATGACATTGCAGAAGTTGATAAAACGCTCAATAATCAAGAAATACCATGCAGTGTGTTAAAAAAGCATATTGTCAAAGAATTTTAACATCCAAATTAAACTTATAGATGCAGCATGAACATTGTCATAGTATTTGTTGGGTATTTGTATACACATTATTGTTACCTCTAATAAAATATAAGAAACTTTGTCACAAAAGTAATAAAAGTGTCTTATAAGAGACGGTCTTCTTCAAGAAACTTCGGCTATAGGAAACTAAAAAACCCGATCTATATGCATACAAAATGATTGTTTTTATATCATATATACAATATTCTTTATACAGCTTTCAGCAAACTTTTGGCTAAATTAATTGCTGCAAAGAATAAAACTGACTATTTTTGGAATATATAGGTCCTATATACCAATGAACAATTGTTTTGTAATTTAAACTTAGCAATTAATAATTAATTTAATCATAATATTTCAAAGTTGGATGCACTAGAAGACATATTTCCCACATTAACAAAACTTAACTTGGAAATTAATATTTCAGAAAATTGAGCATGATTTAGATTGATAATTTCGGAATTTTTGTTTAATAAATTAAAATATTTTTGTGTCGAAAACTGATAAGAATTTACAAGCGCATCAGCAAAAATGTATGATAAGGATCAGTCAACTTGCTGAAATAATCTGCAACCAATAACAACATGTTATTTTTCCAATTGGGTAGAGCGATTTCACAAGATCAATGGTGTTGAACATACTGTCGAACACAATATGGCTTATGAATGTGAGAAGCCATTTTGTGCACTATATACTTTGTCTGCTTCAGAATCCGGCCATTTAGTGGCGCCACCAACAGCGCATGCGCACACGGAATTAATATGAAATAATTTCCGATGCAAATGAAGATTATTTAGAAGTTCTGATAACATGCAGTCAAAACCACTTGTGAAATTCAATTCGTTTATACTACTACTCAATTCAATTATTCCTAAATAAAACTTACAAAAATCACCCCACTGTATAGGCTATAGAAACATCACTGTAAAATTATGGCCAGCATCAAGGAACATGATTGCAATCTATCTGGTGTGTGGTTGGCTCTAGAATTAGCCTCGCCCCTAGGACAGCCCACGTGCTCGAATCATCGATTTGAGAGTGCAGAGGGCTAGTGGTGCAGACGCAACGAATTTGCCATATACTGTATTGTACCATGTATACATGCGCACGTGAAAAAAAGCATGCAGGGAGGGTCAGATGTGCATATAGAGTGACACGCAACAGCGAATATTGGTGGCAGAGCAGCGCAGACTCACGCAACTCACGCATGCCAGCCAAGTAACAGCGCGCTTCTAGCCATAGGCCGTAGGAGTGCGCATGCGCACGCATAATATTGCGACATCATCTAGGTAGAGAAAGTTAGAGTTAGTGCACCTGACCGGAGCACGAGGATCGGTCCGGGAGTAGGTGGTGCGTGTGGTGGTGGCCAGTGGTGCCGAGTGGGTGCCGAGCGGTGCCCAGTGGCGCCCAGGCGGCCAACTGGACATCTTGTTTGCAATTCGGACCTTCACCCATCAGGGTGGCTTGGTTTGCTGTCCGACATGATGAACGTAAACGGCAAACCGCTGCACGCCTCGCTAGGGCCAGCTTCAGGCCCTTGTTTTCCCGGAAGGTACTCTCCTACTTACCGGACGGCCACTTCGGACCAGATGCGCAGATGCATCCCAAACCCTCCCGTAAGTTTTGGTTGCAAGTTGCAAGCACCTGCCAATGTCGCAGTGCATGTTGGCCAAAGTGGGTCCTTACACAATTTCCTATATATGTATACGTTACCTAAACCATGTTGGCATATTGCGCCGTTTTTAATGTTCGCTGCTCCGAACACATTTGTGACGCATGTCATTCTCGCGGATTTACACATAGATCCCCCTGCCAGTCACTCCAAATATCCTTTCGTTATAATGTATATCCACATTGAGGTTCTGGTCTACACATGCTCAATGTTATTATTCTTAAATTGAAATGCGTCCTCACCAATTGGAAAATGCACGCAATTGCTCATATTCAAACTATAATTGTAAACTATAGGTATCAACATGCAGAAAACAATATTGAAGGTTTTGAATCATATTTGAATGTCAATATAATATAGTTTCTAAATTATAACAGGAATATGTGCAGAATATTAATTATTTCTATATAGACATTTTTTTTTAATTCATATACATTTTTTATATTTAATGGAGAAATACATATACATAAATATTGAAAATGTATTCTAACCCCTATGGTGTTTTTACAATTAATATTCGTGTTTAATTTTAAAAATATGTTTTGTAAAATTTTATGTGCGGAAATATTAATCAAAAAAAGTTTTTGAAGTGGAGCAGTTCTGTTTGCAATAGGCCTACTGATATACATGCAAACGTGTGTTTTAGACAGAAAGCAAGATAATAATTTATGTAAGGGTTTTATAATAATTTAATACTTTCCATAACAGTATACTTACCTTCAAGAAATTCTCATATTATAAATTATCTATGAAATGTAGGCTATAAAATTTTTACATTGTGACTAGTATAATATAGCATATTATACTTGTAGTAATTTCCTTTTATATCAATTTTAAAATCCAAAGGGATATGCGTATCAATTTCAAAAGTTCTTCGTAATTTCTTCCTAAATTTCTAGAAAGCATGGTCGTCAATTCATGAGAATCATTACAGCTATAGACTGTTCAAAAATTTACAGAGTAGGCCTATAGTTTTGCTAAGTGGTTAAATTGGATCGAATTCCAGTATATAGTTATATGATATTCGTTGTAAAATGAATGAGTTTTCGACTATCACCGAAGGTAAGGCCTGTAAATGGAACACAAGTGTTGGTTAGCGTCAAACCTGGAATACAACCTACAATTTATAAAACCCATGTTGAGATCGCCCTAATCTTTTCTGTCTGCATGTATATAGGACTTTCTACCGACACCAATTGTATACTATAAAATTTATCAGGTCAATACAGTGGTCGCCACAATAATAACAATGTGTAATGTAGCAGCAAGAGCCTATTAGAAACTAATATGACCAATTAGCCATGCATATGCAACGCTGATTTGCAGAGTAGACTATTATAACGTGTTATATATACTATAAGCCTATTTTATTTTTAGTAAAACTGTATGCAATAATAAGTTATGTATGTCCTCGGGATAAACGTATATAAGACTAATTTATCAAATAGCACGTCACCAGGGTCGTTGCCCCACAAATGTATTGGTTCATGTAGGCTTAAAAGCTGCGTATATAGGCTTAGTTAAATTTTACACGGGTATGAGCCTTGGTATGAGAATATACATTTTAATTGCCGTTCTGTTCTGAAAATAATAAATTTATAATATTAGTGGTTTTTTGAACTGAGCAAATGAAGCAACCAGCTATGCAGGAAAGCCTACCCTAAAAGCAACCCTTCTATGGAGTAGGCTTCACTGCACAGCTTACCGCAAATCTCCATGAAAATTTACTACTTAAAAAGCCTATACATATTTTAATATATAAATGTAAAATGCATATACCAGCCACTGAATTGTTAATTAATTTACTAATTACATATTTAAACAGGAAAATCAGAAAAGCAATGACATTAAATTAATGGAAGTCATTTTTTATTCATTATAATTATAATATTTTTAGAATACTGCATGTATTCATAAAATACAATAAGAGTAAATTTTAGGCCTGGACATTCTATAAGATAGCGTCAAAGGAATATTTTTATAATGACTGGATAAAATTCAAATAATGTGCTTCAGCTTTAAATATTTATTTTCATGCAGCTCCACTTGCCCTTCGTTAGGCCTATATATAAGTGATTTGTTACGTTAATTCAGGTAAAACATGGCTTGACAACTCGAAATATTTAATTATTCATAACCGACATCTCCTTTCTATATTGTAGGCTACTGTCAATCTCTATATAATAAGGCATTTTATAGTTTTCTTTCGAACGAATCATTTACAACATTTTGAGCACACTGCATATAAAATCGATTTGTTGCGTGTTACGAAAAATGCCGCCTAATATGGGAAAGCTTCATATGCCTATATAGTAAACCTAAACAATTCCATATGAAAAACAATAATTGGCAGTTTTCCACTACAATTTCATATGATTTTTTAACTATAGTAAATAGGGCCTAGAATGATGCCGATTGGGCAAGTGATGCTCACAGCGCTCGAATGTCGAGAAACGCGGTTAAACCTAAATCCAAAGAAGCGTGATTAGGCTTATATTGGAGCACTGCTGGCATGCCGATGACATGAATTCTGGCAAACACCTTTGCGTGCATTTCCAGGTGCGTGCAAAAGAATGAAATGCAGCCTGGATAAGGGATTCAGGCTACAAAATTCTATTAACTTTAAAAAAAATCGGTAAAAAAACACTGCATTGTAAAAAAATATCCAGCGACAAAGTGGAAAATACTGCAATTATTTATTGTCCTAATTGTGTCCTAAATTGTCCGAAATAAGGAACGTGGAGCAACAAATATAGTGGACTATTTACATTCAATTAGCCAGCAGCTGCATATTGGTTTACTGTATAACAAGATTTTATATTTACATTTTATGCACAAAAATGCTGACTCTAAAAAAATAATTATAAGTTTAAATTTGAAAATATTTTCATGTTTAGTGTTTACTTGTGTTTCGCTGCACCATGATCCAATAATAAATTAGAATGCGGTTTACAGTGCCGCCTTTTGTCGAGTATAAATGAAAACTTGTTTTCAAAAATTAAATTTGTTCGTTTAGTGTGTATGAGTTAGCCAGAGAAAATCAAACAAATGGTGTCACTTTGCTATTATGCATGACATTAATGAGAAAGGTATATTAATTATATATTTACTTGATGTTGACAAATAAGAATGAAATAAAGGAGAGAGGAAAAAATCTACAAAATGGGGTCATGAATTTTAAGCTGTTAATTCGGTAAATTTTTAATGATGTTGAATAAAGGAAACTGAAATTCGTATAACCATTGATGCTCAAGTGCTAAACATTTTATGAGAATTTCCCCTCTCCGATCAGCTAGTGATTTTTACACAATTCCCTCAACAGTTTCCCTTGATAAATTGATGGAAACAAATGCATTTCCATCTTTCGAAAATCCACAATCCATGCAGAATCACTTATAAGTGTGCCTTCAGGAAATGGTAGTATTCTGAAAACCATATGGTTTGGGTAACTTAAAGCCATTTCGCTTCTATAGTTTTTCAATTAATTCATTGATTGAGTCACAGACTTTGATTGGGCGCAGCCTTTCCGTGTGTCTTTCCCGCAGAGCAACCTCTTCGGAGGTTTGGACGATGGCCTCTTGACTCGTGCGGAGGCCCTGGCAGCCGTTGACATCAGCAAACATGGAGGCCCTGGAGGACAAGGACTACCCCTCAAGCACGACATGATGTACCACCACCACCCTTCAATGGCAACCACGCACCCGTCCTCCAACTCCAGACCTCACCCTCATCAGATGTCCCACCACAGCCATCACCACACCATGGACGGCGTCGACCTGCTCGACCCATTGGGCTCTCCAACATCAGCCATGGTCAACTCTCTGGGGCCCATGGGTGGGCCCGACTCCACCGGTATGGGTGTGGGTGGATCGGCTCACTCTCACACACATTCGCACTCACATTCTCATTCCCACCATCAATTACATACACCTGTGTACACACACTCAATGAATTCGATGGCCGCTGCTGCTGCCCATGCAGCGCATGCGGCTCTGGGCTCTCATGCCCCCGTGGGTATGCATGCAGCAGCAGCTGCTGCGGCTGCAGCGGCGGCCGCTGCAGATACTGACACAGACCCAAGGGAACTTGAAGCATTCGCAGAGCGGTTCAAACAACGGAGAATCAAGTTGGGAGTGACTCAAGCTGACGTCGGTAAAGCCCTTGCCAACCTGAAGCTGCCTGGAGTGGGAGCTCTGAGCCAAAGCACAATCTGTCGCTTCGAATCATTAACGTTGAGTCACAACAACATGATAGCTCTGAAACCTGTACTGCAAGCGTGGCTGGAGGAGGCAGAGGCTCAGGCAAGAAATAAACGAAAAGACCCAGATGCCCCAGATGTGTTGCCAAGTGGCGAGAAGAAGCGAAAGCGTACGTCTATAGCAGCACCGGAGAAACGCTCTTTGGAGGCGTATTTCGCTGTGCAGCCGAGGCCTTCGGGGGAAAAGATAGCAGCGATTGCAGAGAAACTCGATTTGAAGAAGAATGTGGTAAGAGTGTGGTTCTGCAATCAGCGCCAGAAGCAGAAGAGGATGAAGTTCTCGGCTGCACAACACTGACGCAAGGGTGGTGCGGCGTCAATGGTGGTGAATGACACCACTGCTCCGCAACACCAATCATGCCATCGTCACTACCATCATATGCACCACAATCATCATCATCAGCAGCAGCAGCAGCAACAACAACAACAACATCAGCACCAGCAACAGCAGCAGCTGCAAGATTCAGAGGAACAGCAATGTGTTCAAAGTGTTACTTCGTCTACGTCACTTACGATGTCAACCAAGTTGCCAATGTACACTTTGGACTCTTCTGCGGCAGGTGGAGGTGGAAGTGGTTGTTGGCGATGGTCCTCGGACACTGTCCTTCCATCATCAATGTACAGAACATCTTCTAACGTCAGTGTGACAAGTGCTACTTGTGTCGGTGCATCTTCTTCGCCTCCACCTCCAACTTCTTCATCATCTCCACCACCCACAAAGCCCACTTGGACGACGTGGACCTGTAGGTAGGACACTATCTCTGGTTAGTCCGATTGCACTATACCAGGTTTGATCGATATCTCAGGCTGCTTTTCCTTCGAAAATTTACTGTGCGATTCGATTGCGACAATATTCCATGATTTTCATTCATTGACTCTCGTTTATTTATTCGCTCAGTCGGAGAAATCTGCAATTGTTTTTGTTGGTTTTTATGTATACGTATACTCTGTTCACATCGAGTTGTCAAAACAATCCACCCGCCCATTTCCACATGTGATCCTAACCCTGGTGTGCCATTGGCTGTACACATTTGGAGGAGTGGAGTCATTTGAGGGTGGAGTCTGAACGGCCGCCACAAGTGGAGAACGTGATGTGGGGGATGAACCCACTGGATAGCAATTACTCGTTGAACAGAGTATAGAATAATTCGTTGGTTGTATGCGTCAAGTTGACAAAGTGTAAAATTTGCAATACTATTCCTTATAACAGAGAAAGACGTATATAACGTGACGGAACTTTTCACTGTAAGTTTATCTCCAAGTTTTTTCATCCCATGGCATCCATGAGGCCGAATTAACTGTCACAACTCGTGTAAAATACATTCTAGATCGCCTGTATATAATATAAAATAGCATTGAATACTAATGGTATAATACTTAATTAATTTGCCAATACAAATTTCAACCCACGTGCAATTCATTATTTCCGGCTCGTGTTGCCGCGTCAAACTCGAAAACGTCCTATACCGTGCCATGCATTTCCAACCTAATTCCAATGCAAACTTTGCATTATTCTAACGCTATATATTCTATTAAGGCAACTTTCATAAAACCTCTTTTTCAAAATTTCCCGACAATTTTTTAACTATACCGGTTTAGAAAACGTTCTACTTGTCTGTCTTCTATTGCCCAAATGACATTTTTGTAACTTTTTTTGTTCTGCCAGAACATCATTCAACGTTCAACTTGTGGTACACGTATACATATGTTAACTAATAAATGAATTTTTGCAGTCTTATTATTCCATTGATTTCTGCTCTGTGCATACTTGGGGGCACAAAATACCTGCAGGATGTTATGAACAGGTATTATATGAATAAAGTATATAATTAAACCAAGGATTAAACATTCTCCAATACTTTCTGTGTATACTTTGAAATATATTAAAGACTGGCAATATGGTACGCATACAAAAACAACCAATCGTAATGAGGTAATTTAAGATCTGTGTGTAAAACTCTGCAGCTATTTGACATTCATTTCAGTGATTCATAAGCATAAGAATCTGCCCACCGTGCACTGCAGGCAATAATTAAAATTTAGCACTCCCAATAGTTTGAAGAAACATTTGTGCCATTAACCAAAGTGCAATAAAATGTCTGGGATAATCATCATTTTACGAGGTGAGAGCAGCATGATGGAGTAAAGACAAAAGTTAAATGCTATTGGCATCTTCAAATATTTAGAAAACTTATCAGAAACCTAGAACAGTGTTGAACATTGCCAGAATTCGCTTGGTTTACCGAAACAATATGTTTACTGAACCTGAACTTGGAATTAATTAATAATTTAAAAATATATTCAATAGATCATCATTTTTCAAAAACTGCTGCTAGTAGTTCTGCTGCCAGTATAGTTATGCTGCTACAATTTTAAGTTATTAAATCTGGTATCTATTCCAAGACATTTAAGTGCGTGATAAATAGCTAAATAAATTACATGCTATGCAAGAAACGAGACTCAATTAGAATAAAGCTTATTATTTATGATTAACAACTGCGAAAATGTTGAACTGAAGGAAGGAAAATTACAAAAATTTGCAATAATTACAATTATATTTTTTTCAGTTTTCCATTTACAAAATTATCTCTAACATATCGCATAACAGGTATTGAATACAGGACAGGACATAATTATTTATTAGTTCACTAGAAAAACTTGTCTATTTCAGCAAACATCATCATGTAACTCACATTAGACCAATGTTTTGCAAAATGATTGTAAAAAAAGATTTAATTGACTGCAAAAAAATACTGAACTCTGTTCAAATTGGTTGTTTTCAATGTCCTGAACAGTGGGTGGGGGCTTCTTCTGTTTTCATTGCTGGACCTGCTCAGCAGCGAGGCTACGTTCGCTAGGAACTTCAATATTGCAACCATACACTAAACGAGAACTGATAAGTGGACACCGTTTAAGTGAAAAACCAGGCTAATATGAGAGCTACAGCATTGCAAATTGACGTCAGTCATAAAAACAAAGGCGTGGCAGGTTTGCCAATTCCATGAGATGAGAGGTGACGTCACTTTGTGTCACTGTCGCGCATATTAGCTGGGTTTTTCACATACACCAGTTTCCACTTACTACCTGGTTCCACTACATATGCGTAATTTCATTTTCTAAAAAACTTTCACCCAGAAATGTAGCCAAGTGATTTACAATTATTTTGACGTCGTTCAATTTTACAGCTATTATATCTTGCTCGAAACACTATGCAGAAATTCCCATTGCTAGTATTTTCCAGCCAATACGTGAATTGCACTAAATTATACAGTTTGCCTGGATTCGCAAATATTATTGGCAATCATCAACTCTAGTCATATGACCTACATACAGCAATTGCACTGCGAATGCTATACTCTGGCATGATCACTGTTACGGATGCATGAAGCTCAATAACAATAAACCTTTCTGCATCAGGAACATGATGGTGTCACAGAAAATCCACTGCATTCGCTCCTATATACATAGCATATACAAAAAGGTGTGGCAATAAAGTACGGTGAATCTCCCTGATTGGGCAATCAAAGAAGATTTTTCCTGCATAGGAAATAATATGATGACATGTATGATATCCACACTTGCTTGACATGGCTCAATAAATTTCAGATTGAGTTGCCTTTCAGTGCATTGTCAAATTTCCAGACGAATATTGTGGTATTATACAATGTTCCCATTTTCCACCTGTTTTAAATATGTATAGAGCTTAATTTTGAATATCATGCCTTTTAGGACCGGTTTAGACACATAGGAATGCCTGACCTTGACGTGTTCTGTCAAGGTCAACAGATTAATAATTTTATAAATATTGGTGCCAAGTCAATTGGATAGTACGATTATCGAACTTCATAATAGCAACAACCCAAAAAATAGGATGTAATTCCATCCACAATTACAACAGCCATGCCACATATCCTAACTATCATAATATCAATAACGATACCAAAATCGTTCTGATTATCATTTGTTGAACATACACAATTGTATTGTGTCTGTATGTAACCTGCATAGTTGTTTTTCCAAAGTTTAATAGCTCATGCAAAGTTCGAAATGCACAAATGGATTAATTAAGCCACATGTCTATAGTTTTATTTAACAAACAAATTGCATTTCTCGAAACTTTTATCTCATATTTGCAACAGTTTTAATAAACCCTATTCATTAAATCCGTTTCCTACACAGGAAGTAGTGAAGTTTTCTGAAGAGTTTTCTGCACCTATTATTTTTGTACTTGAAAAACATGCATTTAATTGTAACACAAATATAATTATAACTTGCTATACATGTGGTTTTGAACCTTACCAGGTTTTCCAGGTTTTGAACCTGTTCCACGATTGTGTGAAGAAAAAGAAACCTCCTAAAAATGGAGTCCTTAGTGCATGGGAAACCTGTTTTCAGCCATTCAATCAGATTGCATTATTTGCACCACTACAGCCTCCATCTTGGAAACGGGAAGTGCTTACTGAAAAGGGTCAATTCCATGTGTACATTTCGGATTTCGCAATATAGCTATATAAACTTGTAAAAAATAATAGGTGTTTCGAAAATTAAAATACTAATTTTCCCTCGTACATAATACAGTATGCAGGAAAACAATGCATGCACTTTATTTCATACTTAATTCTTGCAGTCAACCATTCCGTATTGGTCTTGATATAGAAAGTCATGGAAACTGCATGTATCTCACTAACCGACGTATAGGTATGTGCATAATTGACTTGCGATCCCGCGAGGCTCATCAACTATTCATACCAAATTGTTGCCGATCAAATCCACGGCGTTTTTGGTAGCAACGGCAATGAATGAATGAATACATGACTGAATGAATGAATTATGCTATATAGTTCGTATAGGCCGGCGAACGGAAATCCCTTTTATTCCGTACATACATATTGCCTACTCAATGATGCTCAATTACTTCGTATCATCACCTAGTCCTATATATACCAATATGTATGAACAAGTATTTATAGGTTTGCATGCGTGCATCAAAATCATGCATAAATGACGCATATTTGACACAATTCGTTTAACTGTGCATTTAACTATAAACAGACGTGTGCATGCATGCATTTCAGCTGTTGTATCCATGAAACACGTGCAATCATGGTGGAGGTACATATAACAAAACTGATATTAGTGTACATTTGCATAAAATAATATTATTCATTGAAATTCCTATAGTGTTAAACAGCTAGTATGTAATTATGGAGCATGGCAAGTAAATGAAATGAATTAGTATTCGAGGGAAATATTAGACGAGATCTGAATTCGTTTAATTAATTAGCAGGCACACTGCATATTTAATTGTTATAGTCGCCATATAGGATTATATTATCAATGCTAATTTCCCCACCTGGTATCAGCGAATTTCGTTGATAAAGGCACAAATTTGGCGTGTTGTGTAGTTGCAGCACAACAGTATAATTATGTGACGGTAATTAGAGGAATAAATCGATAAGCCCATATAAACTTGATATACCTCGGCTGGCTCTTAACATGGATTATCTTACGTTATACTTTCATACAGCGAGGGTGTTGATCGAGAAGTTGGCGTGGTAGAACATCTTGAAATGCGAGTAAAGAGCTAATTGCACACTTGCATTAGTCGCGATGAGTTGGCACTTGGTGCTCTTCATCGATGACGTAACGTTACATAACTCCTATGTCCCCATTATAATCGCACACAAGTGTATGTATAGCTTAATTGTTCACAGACTCAGTAATTTCTACAGGTTAAACCTCATATATTCTCCTGGCTTTTCACATTTATTCGTCTTTATATATAGCAAAAAGTTATACTTAAAACACATAACAGTGGAACCTCAATTATCCGGAACTTTCTTCCCAAATATATGTATTTTCTGCATAAACTTCAGTTCTGAATTATGAAAAAATGAGTACACGATTTCTTGCACGTGCAGGTTTTTGTGCACGAAAAGAACTTAATTTTCTGCAAAGTATTAATGCATAAACATGGGTTTAATTTTGTTCAGTAATATTTTTGTCCATGGGATGGTTCTGGGAAACTCTTTTCAGACGAACACCTGATTTATATTGTTGTCGATTTGCATATAGTTACATAGGATAGTATTGGGATGAATATATCACTTTTTCCGAAATTCTTTAGCTGCATGGTCAGGCAATACATCCTAAAAATAAAAACTCTATACCTATAGTGCTCCTCTACCTGATCCATCAGTTGCCTAGCAACGATCCACTTTTCTAGAAAAAATTCACAAGCAAAGACAGCCAGAAGTTACAAAACAATCAATTCCACGTGATCGAATTGACATTTAAATAATGATGTCAATATAAAGAACGGTACAGTGTGTAAAACATGTTAATGAAATACTATTGGCCTGTATATTACATGGTGCAAACATAAGTTTTAAAAAAGTGTAAGGGAGAATTAACATGCTATTTTTAATTACCTGCACTGCACAACACATGACATTTCCATTTATATAGCCCCTACATGATTACCAAGTTTTTAGCATACAGGTCTTTCCAATGTATTCCTGTTTCGCCAAATCCCCTTTCGCCAAATCCAGTTTAGCCCAAATTTTTCTATACCCCCTGCGACAATTCTGCACCTGCATTACTGTTTGGCGAAAAGGGAATTCTTGTTTCGCCAAATCCAAATTTTGCCAAAATTTCTACCCACCCCCAAAATATTTTGCACCTGGACAAATTTTCATGTTTCCCCAAATTCCATTTTGAAAAATTGGCTGTTCCATCCATTGACTCTGCGCCCACACCACACTGGTCACAAATGGGGGAGGGGGAGTTTTATGCATAATCCACTGTTGACGTGATGCCTCCTTGCAGATACAAAAATATTCTACCAATATGTTGTTGCTGTTTCACATTGTATTCACTTGGAAGATTAAACATTTTTGAAACACATTTGAAGCACATTTGATGTGCTTTCCAAATTCAAAGTTGCATTCGCCAAATGGTGAAGAATCCCTAAAGTTCATGATTGGCTTTACAAGGCCCAAATTCTCATAGATTCAATGGCGTTAAAAACGAGTGAAAAACTACCCCTTCCTATGTGACATGGATAATGCCTAAAACTACAACCACTCCCCCCCCTCCATTTGTGACCAGTGTGGTGTGGACGCAGAGTCAATGGATGGAACAGCCAATTTTCCAAAATGGAATTTGGCGAAACGGGAAACATGAAAATTTGTCCAGGTGCAAAATATTTTGGGGGTGGGTAGAAATTTTGGCAAAAGGGCATTTGGCGATTGGGGATACGATCAATATACACAGGTATCAATATTTAGTATTTGCCTATTCCCTTTTTAATACTATTCCAACAGCTGGCTGATCTTTTGTTGCAGATGCTATTTTTACCTTATAAACAATTTCACTTCTTAATGTTATTAAAAAAAATGTATACAAACTTGTCTTTATCAAACGCCGCAGTAGACAGTTCGTATGAATAATTTCCAGTATATAGGAAATTATTTAGGGTGACAGACGGTTTTTACAGCGTTCATTTTTATATGACATTTTTTTATACCTAGCATTTTAGGGAGGACCCGGGGGAGCTGCAAATAAAGGCAATAAAGGAGGCACTCGGGGGCTTGACCCACGCACACCA
This sequence comes from Glomeris hexasticha, assembly GCA_034695945.1. Lineage (NCBI taxonomy): Eukaryota > Metazoa > Arthropoda > Diplopoda > Glomerida > Glomeridae > Glomeris > Glomeris hexasticha. The sequence continues at coordinate 17,928 of JAQIWR010000211.1, forward strand.
CACCCCGCCCATGAAGCTGCGAGTTCCCCAAGAGGGTAGCGTGACGTCACTTCCTCTTGTTAATCAACTTGTAACGGGCCAAATTAGACAAATAAGGCCTGGAATTAGGCGAACGCCGAACCGATCGATACCAATGTAATCTAAAGTCGTGTGTGATAAGCGCATCAAGGTGAAAGCAGCATACACCGTATTATGCATTATCTCAATTAGTGATACTCAATCAGCGACCGAGATAAATGAATCGACGGATGGCCATTTTGTCCAAATTACCGCACGCACCTGGACGAGTTGATGACGTCACGTGACGGCCCTTTGAAGCGTCAGGTCACAGAATACAGAATACATGGGCACAATACGACAAATCTATTGAGACATAACGGACCGTGTAAGAAGAGGGCGAGGTCCATGAAGGGCACCCCCCCCCCCCCCACATCATGCAACCGCAAAAAGACCGATGATCACGCCACGCCCAAATCCCATAATAGCCTACATCTTCTTGCTAATTAGTTAATTATCGTAATAATCATGAAAATGCATGAACGAGCCATATTGTTGTTTCTCCAAAAGCTGTCAACTTGTGAAAGCAACCGGTAGTAATTTGATTTATCCAAATGGTACAAATTGGATAGGAAAATTAATAAAGCTAATGAATCTGTATGCAAGAGCAGGCCTATTTTGCAGTCAAGAATATCAGTTATTTCCGATAACTTAATTTTAAATAGTTTGCTTTTTTAATGCATAACATTTAACATTTACAGTGGAAAATATATATTTAGTAAATAACGTGAATACAAGTTTGGTAATTAAGCTAATTGTACAAGCAGCCGATTTAGAAATTTAAAATTTGAAAGTTTCATGCAGATGTATAATCTAAAATACACTTGTACAACTTTTACGTGGTTTAATTATTATAGGAAATTAATTGAACAAACTTTGCATGTGTCAACACAGTATAATAGTGACTCCATGCCTGATTATTATACAGTCAATTTCCTCTTCATGACAAATCAATATATTTACACTATTGGGTATCTAGTTATTTAATTTTACATGATTACTATGTGCATGCATAGTATACTACATGCATACATGCATGTACTTGGTAAACTATTCGTTATACAGCATGCTGCAATTAATATACTGTACATAAATTGCGTTACTAATTCTTGTGAAATTATATGCTGCAACTTTCCATTAGATTATAATGCTTACAATTTTTGCACAATACATATGTTACAGGCAAAGTGCGAAATCAGGCAATGTGCAAAATTTTCCCGTAAAAACGCCTGTAATGATTAAACTAGCCGTTTTTCCACAAAAACACTGTCAACATAAATTGAACGGAGGGTGCAAATACGTAAATCAAACCAGTTTTAGTTACGCTGGGATGGTTAGGTTAGTTTAGATTAGGTTAGGTTATGTTTTTTTAGTTAACAAACGTAACCTAATTATCTTCAGCTAACGAAAAGTAGATTTTAATATGTATTTCGACCTTCCAAACAATTTATGTTGACGGTGTGTTTGTGGAAAAACGGCTAGTTTTATCGTAATCGGCGTTTTTACGGGAAAATCTTGCACATTGCCTGATTTCGCACTTTGCCTGTAACATATGTACTGTGTTTTATCCCCGTGTCATCCACTTTACCACACTGAACCCTATACTTCTGCCAAGTAGTTTTAGTTTTCTGTGATGCTGAACCGAGTTTAGAGTAGGTTTATATAAAGTGTCAGATTGTCGATATATATAGATACAATTTTTGGACTAAAACACAGCGTTTCACCTTGGGTTTCACACACTCTATACTGTGTGTGCAATTTTTGAGCGAGACGGATTTTAGGTGAATCGATCACACTGTATTCTACCAAACGTCAGATGCTAAGTCAATTGAAGGAACTCAATAAATTCAATTGTATTAATTCGAACAAATTGGAGCAACTAGTATACGTATATTTTACATGTGCATGTATGACATGCGTATATATTAAATATTTAATATTTGAGCCTTCTCGATTTTGCAAGGTACCCCGAATTTTAAAAGAATATAACTGACAGGATAAATTATACGACACCAAACTCGTCAAAATTTACATCCGGGACTTGGTGTATGGCAAACATTTGTACCAAAACATGCTAAATGCCTATACCAGCTGTACAGGTGGCTTCGCCACTGCATTTGCTGGAACAGACCCTCCGTACTATAGAATTTCCCCCTCTGTTAATTATAAACTCTTCTATAATAAATGTAAAAATGAAAAGAAATGAACTCATAGTTTTAATTTTAATCATTCGTTCTGCAGTCCGAATTTCACGACGCGTTACAAAACCGTCAGTTCACCTTTAAATTTTATCATTTGTTTAAAAAAATAACTATAGTATTGCTTACTGTGAACAATATTGTTTCTACTAAATTTTGTAAACAGTTGCTTGTCCCATATAATTATCCCAACAAATCAGCTACTTCTGTTTTCAATGGGGAACAGGAGATGCATGGTGATATATTCTCTTGTGCTTGGCAATCGTGAATAGCATTAACACTGATCTCCATTTTTTGTATAGGCATGCATACACACATACAAAATAGTCTCTTTATACGTCAGTACGTCTTCGTTGCACGTTCATGCAAGATGTTTTTTAACCTATACCTATATGCAAAACACGACATTGTTATACAATGCATCAATGTCAAGGGGTTCACCTATCAACCAAGTGCACCATACAAGGAACTGTCAAGAGAGGGGGCCATATATGAATCCCATGCAACAAGAATGAAATCAGTGACGTCACTGGGTGGCTCGCTTTCGTGGCCCGCAGACGAGGGGAGGCATAAAGCAATAAAATTTTCATAATCTGATCAGGAAGGGAGTTGTAATCTCCTAATGAAAGAAAAATTGGGAAACAATTACTGGGGCGATAATGCGTCCGTCGACCGCCATTTGCCGCCTGGCTGCACACTATACAACTATATAGGGTACTGTATCCCTATATACAAACTATGTAACGATATTGAAACCGAACACAAACCGTATTACATTTGGGGATATATATGGGGTAGGTACCTATGCAGTGTATATCCAGCAAAGGACAATCAAGGACTGGTTTGGTCATGTAGTCTCCCGCGGGATATTTATTATTAGATTGGGAGGCGCAAACCGTGAGAACTTGCCACATGTAGGCGTCATTGTATCATTTTCGGCGTTACCATAGTAACCGAAACGCGTCTCAACTGAACGTATGGCGCGCCAATCGTTTCGTCGCCACCAAAGATATTTGAATGTATGCACACATATGCCTTTATTTAGGCCTACGTAAAGCAAGCTGCAATTAGGCCTTAAGGCAACGCAACGCACTTAATCGCGTTATAGGCCCAACCGAGCACCCAATTTGATAATGCCATCGCGCCAGAGCTTTATTTGCATCCAAATGGGCATGCGCAGTTGGTTATTTTTCTGTTGTTTTTTTTTATATATATATGCATGCATGCAACAAAGCACGGTTTGATACACCATACACCCCATATATGGAGATATAGGGAAAATGAAATCCGTCCACGTCATATTTGGTGCAAATTGCGCATGTGCTCATATGCATGTAGGCAAATATTAAATTATAGCCTGCTCTTATTTAAATAGGCCTACGATTGTAATGCAGGCAAGCCGCCTAGTTGCAAACAGGGTGTCCCACATTACTAATCCGTGATGCAATTAAGACATCGAATATGCTATACCAATTAAGTAAGGCCCATATTCGCCAGTTGCCGCATTATGTTATTATTATATATGGGGCCTACATACATATATGAAAACGAATTTATTCACAACAACAATCCTAACAAAAACGGTTTCAAATTTTCCACAAAAAACATTATTTAATGATAGGCCCTATCGAAAACAGCATTCTAAAAATTCTTGTCACATTATAAAATGTAATTTATAGTAAGAGCCTGTGCCTCTAATTGACTTGGTTTTAATCGAGTTTGAGCGTGGTTAATTGAAGTCATGCAAGCGACCATCCAATCCATCTCATCAATGTTTTTAATTTTGAAACCTGTAAATTAATACATCCAGTTTTGAGCATTAATTATTGGTGATCGAGCACTTGTGCATATATAGCTCTAGCAAAACACTGTTCATGCGGCTTTATATTATAATATGAGAAATATGAATATATAAGTTTTATAATAATTAATCATTCAAATATGTTTCTAAATAATTTATGCACGTTGATTATATAACTGAACACATCTTGGCAGTTGATGAAAACAGATACTGTATACTATAATCATTAATTCAACTATTTTTAAAAACTAATTAACTGATTACATGTTTTTTAACTTTACAATTTAGATTGACGGCCAATCTTGAAGATCGTTGCATGGCAGCGCTTTATCAAGCGGGCGGGATGTAGGCCTACATCTCCATGCCAAACATTCACACTTTACGAAAAATTGCTGTAACTGAAGTTACTGTGCAAAATGACAAAATAAATTGTAGCCAATACTGGAAGAGTTGGCCTTTCCAATTAACGCTGCAAACAAAACATCTGGATTAGTAATGGTTGTTTGTAAAACTTTGCAAATATGAGCACCTAAATAGTACTTCACAAACTATTACTGTGACCGAAGTTTGATAGCTACAGGCTTGAAAATTTTTCCAAATTTAGAATGCCATGATGGCTTCATTGACTTGAAGAAATATTTTAAAGACAAAATTTTGATAATTTTATTTTTAAATAACGATGTACATTTTGGGCTGTGCATGGTAATTTATTTAAACACTTAATTCCAATACATTAAAAATTATCTCTTCAAGACTATACAGGGTGTCCCATAAATCCCTTGAAGGCCTGCCATATTTGCAGCGAATGTAATTCATGGAAATGCGATGTATGGTAGTGTCTCATGGGTCAATGGCTACATATTAATGATATAGTGTGTGACCTTGAACTACAATATCAAGGTCATATGGTTCTCAAAAGCGTTATTATTGTAGATAGGCTGTCACTTTCAATGTACGACATGAAGCCAACAATGAATAAGGGATATTGCAGCAAACAGCTTTACAATCGAAGATTAAACGACTGAGAAATCGGCAAAATAAGTTTATTGCAACCCTGCAAACCGCTTCCCGGTATGACGCTGCTATGTGGACCATGCAGGGAAGAATAAACTGGTTATGGACCCACTTAATTGTATGCATGTAACTCACCACCCAACGCTATCTGCAAATGCTGCGACAACCGATCACTGATCGATGCACATGTGCCAGTGAATACATTGCCTCACTTGTGGCTACAGCAGGATGGTGCACCACCACATCTTGGTTATGGTTCTCGCATGTGGATGAGTGTCAATTTTCGAAACAGGTGGACAGGACGTGGTAGCCCTGTTCCATGGCATCTGAGGTCTCCGGACCTAACACCACCTCACTTTTACCTTTGGGGATACATCAAGACCCTGGTGTACGAGGTGGCACTGCTGGACTTGAGAGATCTTAAGGAACGAATTCAGGGTTGCCTGCACAACACTGAATGCTGATATTATGGCCAATGTTAAGAGCTAAAATTACGAAGCGTGCACAAACTTGCAATGTTGTTGGTAGCCATATTGAACCCATTATTTAGCATACATGTACATTTGCAGAGTTCTACTATCTACTATGTCATCGGTTTACCTTGTGTTGTGTATTACGTGTTTCACTGCTTTAGTCAATGTCAGGCGTCTTCTCATGGCCCCGAATGTAGTGTCATACAGGGAAGCGGTTTGCAGGGTTGCAATAAACTTATTTTACCGATTTCTCAGTCGTTTATATTCTTCGATTGTAAAGCTGTTTGCTGCAATATCCCCCAATCATTGTTGGCTTCATGTCGTACATTGAAAGTGACAATAATAACGTTTTTGAGAAACATATGACTTTGATATTGTAGTTCAAGGTTACACACTATATCATTAATATGTACCATACATCGCATTTCCATGAATTATATATTCGCTGCAAATATGGCAGGCCTTCAAGAGATTTATGGGACACCCTGTATATAGTTTTGCATATAAAATCCCCAAATAAGTTACATGAGAATGTTTTCCATTGCAATGTTTATCTTCAAGGTTTGGGATTTGCATTCACATATCCACCAATGTTCTTTGCCATCAATGAATATTTCGACAAAAGACGAGGAAGAGTCACTGGAATCCTCTTGTCTGGGATGTCTTTTGGTCGTTTTGCTTTCACTCCTGCTTTGCAAGTGCTTGTTGACCACTATGCATTCAGAGGAGCCATGCTCATCTCGTCTGCTGTAATGCTGAACGTTTGTGCATGTGGTTGCATTCTGCAACCAGTTAAATGGCACTTGAAACCAGCGAAACGCTCACTCACCAAGGCAAGCATGAATTTCATTTATCTCAAATTGAATTAATGTCATATTAAAACTAGGTAATAACACGAACACCACCACTCTTTGCCTGAATCAAGCAATTGCCTTATTGAAAATCTGTAGCCTAATTATACTTCTGTGAAACTTTCCCTATGCAGTCAAATATTCCGGAGGAGCCATCAGCAAGAGTCATCAATGAGTTGGAAAATCTCAATGAAACAGCAACATTCTTCAAAGACGTGCAGCAGCAAACAGGAAAAAATGTAGAAACTTCTGTATCTGTCGCCAATGTACGTGGCAGTGTAAATTTGGTGAAAACAGACCTACCAAAAAACAAAACTTCAAAGAACACTTTGTTGCAGAAGTTCTGTACAGCCATGAGATTAGATTTCACTGTTTTTCAGAATCCATGCTTCTACATAGTGTGCAGTTCTATGATAGTTATTGTGTGTGTAGTGCCGTATGCTTTTGCTTTCTTGCCACCATTAGGTCAAACCAAAGGCTACGAACCCTTAAACGCAGCAATGCTTTTGTCAGTTATGGCTTTAACTGAGATTGCCGGCCAATTAGTTATTCCTTGGCTAGTTGATTTGAAAGTGATGTCAGCAAGATTGGTGCTGATCATCACAAGCTTCGGATTCGCGTCACTATTATGGGGTAAAATAATTTTCACATTTATTAGCATGAATTTAGTCTCAGAAAAAACTAAATTGAACATCATTACAGAAATGCAATTATATGTATTTACAGGGCTCACCATGTTTAAAGATTATTACGCAGATGTTGTGCTGTGTGGATTCGGTGGCATATTCGGTGGAGGACTTATGTCTACAAATATGATTGCTGTTGCTAGTGTTCTAGGACCCCAATATCTGCCTTCAGTCATGGCATTTACACATTTTATCCAGAGTTTCTTTGTACTTATTATGGGACCTTTATTAGGTAGGCATCTGCGTTTCTCTAACAATTACAAAAATAGCATTTTAAAATATCTGTAACTGGTCATAAATAATAGTTCATTTATATTATTTTCAGGACTTGCACGTGATTATACGGGAAAATTCGAGACTGCATTTATCATCATGAGTTGCATTCAATATTGTTCCGTTGTTATTTGGTTATTAGAGCCTAAGGCTAAAAGAAGAGCTTTAAGACTTAGTAAGGAATAAACTTTAAAAAAAAATCAAAATATACAATTTCTCCCGAATTCTATATATTTTCTTTCGAGGAATCACCCTAAAGTTCCGCGTATAACGCGCACCCGTGTATAACGCGCACCCTTATTTCTGACAATAAAGTGACATTTTTCATTAGATAAAGCGCACCCCATGTATAACGCGCATGTTGCGGGTGAGCGGTGCACATGTACCG